>JXPL01004778.1:12928-25004 GCA_001015235.1 Sphyracephala brevicornis | reverse complement strand
TTAATATATTATAATATAATATTATAAGGGGGTATATAAATATAAATATATTAATACTATCTGCTAAATATTTTTTTAGATTAAAAATTTAGTTAAATGACAAATTTTAAGGTTTTCGTTTGCTGACAATAAATACGTTTGCTTAAACCTATATTGCTTTGTAATATTAAATTCGTTGATAAGAACTACTCACCTTCTGCTACATATAACGATAAAAAAATGAAGTAGGCAACTCTGCATGATAGGCAAATGATTTAGTTTATTGTGTTCACAAATTGTTTTCAATATAAAAAAACCGACTAATACATTTTTCAGTGCCAATAAACTACTAAGATAGTAAGATAGATAAGTAGGCAACACTGACACCAGTTTATTCCAAACCAGTGNGATTATTTCAATTCATTGTAATACTCTAATGCTGTGCTGTATTACTGAACAAATACATTCATGAAAGTTATTGTAAACTTATGCAGCACGAGCAAAATATAAAAAGCAAAGACACAAACAAACAAACATCTCACAATTAAACGCAAAACCAAGTGCATATGCTGTGCACAACGCACGCAGTTACGTTCATTTATTTAAAAATACAAATAAATAAAAAAAAATTTTATTTTCAATTACTTTTTACCGCACCTTTTCGGTTCGGTACATATTAACTCAGAACAGCGGAATAGTCCGAAAGTAATCATTTTGCGTATTGCTGCAATTCACTATTCCAAAATGTATTAACTGTTGTATAAACAAGGTAAATCTATTGAAATGACTTTCAAATGTATTCACACAGCTCTTTTGTAGGTACGAGTAAGATATGTGTTGTCAACCTTTCTTTTACTCACACGCCTATTTTCACTATTTTTGAACAAAATTTTTCTTCATTATATTTTTGCTGCCTGTTGTTGAAGGCTGGCCTGGAAGAAATATGTTTTTACGGCATCCTTTAAAATTTCTGAAGCATTTCAGCTTAGAATTAAATGATTGTAACGCAATTTCCTTTCATATTTTATTGTAAGAATTCTGTTTTTGAATTTCTTATGTATCTTGTGGTTTTGCTTTTAATTAAATTTATTTTAAAATATTAAAAATGTTTTTCTGTTTGTTCGTATTAAATGGAAAATGCTTTTTATTTTTTTGTTATTCTTTAACATAACTAAAAATACAAACTGTTTTCATATGAAAATCTGCTTCTACCTTTGAACTATAAAATATAAAATACAATTGTAGATACTTGTAAATGTAGCGTATTTGTGGCTGAGCTTCCATATTGCCAAGTACGAGTACACATGACGGACATTTCACTTAACAGTTGCAGATACAAAGTTTTTTTACCTCTAATTACTTATGCACATAAGTGCTTATATTGTATACTGTTTACTAGTTACTATACAGTACATTCGTTGCATAAAGTGCTTTTGGTTAACGAGTTAAGAAAAAAAAAAAAAAAAATTAGTGCAAATTTAGAGCAAATAAGTGCATTCAGCTCAACTTCGGTTTCATGCTAAATATAAATATTTACAAATTTAAATGAAACCTTTTCAGTTAGTTTTTGTGCTAAAAGAATTACATTTACTGCATACAAATATACTAAATACTTTGAAATAAGTAGTTTCGAAAGGAAATACACATGTAGTAGTGCATCGGTCTGGGGTTTCTTTGGAATATTTAAGCACTACATTGAAGTCAATGTACAATGTGGAATGCTGTCAATTGTGAAGTAATTGTTAAATAATAGAACGTTTGAAATCAATTGATAACTTTTGTAAATTAACTTTAAATCATAATAATAATAATATTATATTAGAGGTATTCCCCTAAACGCTTAATTTTCGCCTTCGTAACTTCAAAATCGTCGTAATCTTCGCAAACTTCGTAAATATCAAAATTTGTTTGGTGCTCAGTTTACGCGCTACACGAAAATTACAAAGCAAATTTGGTGCGTAAACAACGTAACGTAACCTGTGTAAACTGATGCAGTGTTGCCGGTAAACGAAAAAATGTAATGCTGTTTTATAATTGAAGTGAATTTTTTGCACAGATATGTATAAGTAAATTTGAATAATTAAAACCAATGTAATGAAAACAAATCTAGTAATCTATTTGGTTTTGAAAAATTTCGTTGTCTTTAAAAAGATTAAGAATAACTGCAAAGTTTCTAATACTGACTCTTGAATTGTTTTTCAGATAAGTCAGGTGAAATATCAGTCAAAAATCTTTTAAATTTCGTTAAACAATTAAATTGTCATCACAATTATTGAATAACTAAAATTTTTCACAATTTGAATCGTATATGACCAATTGCCAAGAATACTTCATACTCCATCTCTTGCTGAATTCTTTTTAAAATTTAACAAAAAGTATTTTTTATACATATCTAGCATACACCGAAATAAATATCTAGCTACCACCTTAAGTAATTCGTTTATTGCTTTCTGATCCATAAACCGAATAAATTTGGTTTTGTTCACTTCTTTGTAGCATTTTAATTTTTTTAATTTATTCTGCTGCGTTGCTTTCATTTACGAAAAGTACTAAAAATTAAACTTAAATAAAAAATTAACAATGGCCCCTTATCGAACTGCAAACCTGGATACTTCATTTTGGGTATAAATCAGTGGTGCTCATTTAAATCTTTAAGCACTATCATAAAGATTTAAACTACGGTACTTTAATTATTTTTAAATTTTTTTTTTTTTGTCATTTCATCCTTTCTATGCTAAAGCAAATAAACATGTACACCAGTGAACTGCAGCATCACGAAAAATGCATACTTCTGGACTATTCCTCTGTTCTGAGTTAATATGTACCTAGCCGAAATGGTCCGGTAAAAAGTAATTGAAAATAATTTTTTTTTTCTTTTTTTTCCTTTTTATAACTGCGTGAGTGGTACACAGCAGAGAATAGCATGGATATACTCATTAAAATGCCCTAAAAAGTATGCTTGTCTTTCCTATCTCATTTCAAAACAAAAACAATTTGACTTGTATGTTTTTCTTAATTTGCTTTACGTTTTATGCGTATATACAAGTTTAATTTAACACTACACTATTAATTTAGACTGTACTCAGAGTATCAAATTTGATACTCATTGCCGATCACTGGTACACAGCATATGCACATGGTTTTGCGTTTAATTGTGAGATGCTTGGTTGTTTGTGTTTTTGTCTTTTGTTTGCGTCTTTGCTGTTTATGTTTCGCTAGTGCTGCATAAGCTTACAGTAACGTTTGTGACTGTGTTTGTTTAGTAATACAGCACATCATTAGAGTATTACAATGAATTGAAATAAACTTAAGAAAAAAAAAAAAATCAGCCAAACAAAATTTTTTTTTTGTTTTGCGATGTGGTAGGCAAATAGAAGAACATACCATGACATGGTATGCCAAAATTTCAAGCATCTTAGAGTCGTACAATGACTGTACACTGTAAAATATTAAGAAAATGATATATCGGTTTATGTAAAAAAAGAAATTAATTTATTTAATAATAGAACATTAGTGTGCTATACATTTTTTTCTTAAACGAAAANGTAACGTTTGTGACTGTGTTTGTTTAGTAATACAGCACATCATTAGAGTATTACAATGAATTGAAATAAACTTAAGAAAAAAAAAAAAATCAGCCAAACAAAATTTTTTTTTTGTTTTGCGATGTGGTAGGCAAATAGAAGAACATACCATGACATGGTATGCCAAAATTTCAAGCATCTTAGAGTCGTACAATGACTGTACACTGTAAAATATTAAGAAAATGATATATCGGTTTATGTAAAAAAAGAAATTAATTTATTTAATAATAGAACATTAGTGTGCTATACATTTTTTTCTTAAACGAAAATCCATTATTTAAATACAAACAATTTTAAAAACTTATTCTATTGCTTCTTGACTTTTCCAAGTTAATAATTTGTTCAAAATCTATGTTTAGTTGTTGAGAGCTGTATTAGTGCTTCCGGATGATCATTCGTCATTTTACCTCCATGACGATCGGAAATATCGATTTAACATATTCAAAGTCCATAAATCAATTCTGAAAATCTTTTCTTAAATCTATTAAATAATTTACAAAACAAGTGAAATCGTAATTTAATACATCAAAGTCTCTAAAAATTAACTTTAAATGAGAAAAATGACTTAGTTTTGGCTTATTCACATCATCAATAAAAATATTAATTCTATTCACAAAGCCTTCTATCAAATTAACCATTTCGAATAAGCAGTTATTGAATGAATTTTTATATAGTGACAAGTTTTCCCTTGGCTCTTTGCGGTCAAATATTTAAGCAATATCACAAAGAATTAATTAATTAATATTAGAAAAGAAATATCACCTCTTGGTATGCTTATTTTTCACAGATCACGAATTTTGATAATAAAATTTAATAACTTGTAAGCTTTGTTCGAGTGTAAGTCTTTTCATGATGAAATGGCAATGCTTACTGAGCCTGACTAACTTGCACATACGTCACGAATCATTCGTTTTATCAATTATTTTACTCGAAAAAACAAAAAAAATCACACTTNAAGAAATATCACCTCTTGGTATGCTTATTTTTCACAGATCACGAATTTTGATAATAAAATTTAATAACTTGTAAGCTTTGTTCGAGTGTAAGTCTTTTCATGATGAAATGGCAATGCTTACTGAGCCTGACTAACTTGCACATACGTCACGAATCATTCGTTTTATCAATTATTTTACTCGAAAAAACAAAAAAAATCACACTTTACTAGGTGTGTTCAGAAAATAATGGGAATTTTTAAATTTCGCGGGTATGGAGAGTTCATGTTAAAAATCTGAAGTATGTTGAAATTTTCAGCTGTATTCATGGTTTACTTTGTCTATGGCTGTCGTTAAGGTAGACGTGTCTTTTTGAAATTTTTAACAATTGGACTCTCCAAACCCGCAAAATTAAAAAATTCCTGTAATTTTCCAAACACACCTCGTATATGAAGTACCTATTCTAAGTCTTCCATTTTATTAACTATTTTCACAAAATATCCTTTTTTTTTTTGTAAAAGATTGAAGGTTTCAATTGGAGAGTAATATGTTGGAAATAAGTCTTTCTCAGCAGCGTTTATTTTGGGTTAGTTGAAGTTTTATTGGCAGGCATTGCGAGAATTTCCTGCAGATTTAACAAAAAAATTGAGGAATGGAAATTAACGAAGAGCTAGAACTGCTGGAATGTTAAATACCAGGCTGATATATCATTGAGTTATTGACAATTTTTAGTTTAAGTTTATATATTTCACGTCAATATTTCAATATGCCAATAGTTAAACAAAAACGTTTGTATTTTATGATTAATTTATATTGCAATCGTCAACTGAATCGTTCTAAATACTTCTATTTATAATAAATTGATTTTACTATTTGACATGTATTCATGGATAGCATGCCTATATTTTAGCATCGATTTTAGTTATTTTGAAACTAAATCCTGTTTAAATTATAATTATATATAAAAAAATTGTAAACATCATAATTTATAGTGGAAATCAATATATAAATAAAATATATGAAAAGTAAAACACCTGACGGTTGTTCCGAAAAAATAATTGTAGCAAAGTTAAGTGCCAACAATGCTGTAGTGCCTTTCCTAAGAAATTCCTTTATTTTATTGATCTTTGGTTTTGTGGAAAAACTGCACTAAAATTGTGGTTAGTTTCATTCAATTAGATACTATTTCCCTTTTTTGAACATACAACTTGAACGCCATGAAGAATTTTATTACGAACATATTACTCTATATTAATTTTTACTAGTGCTGCACTCGACTAGTTGTTTGTAAATTTATTAATTTAATGAAAACCTGCCTTTGTAAGGCACATTCATTGGTAGGTACAAGGAACTCATAAACCAATCGCTAGCATTTTGTCTCTAAAGTCTTTTGCTCTGAACTCTTTTTCCAGATTTTCGTTTTATAATATTTTTATCTCTTTTTTGGCAATAGTTGTGCTGTATTTGCATAAAAAGCGCACTCAATCTACAGTTTATTTAGTTTGCATGGTTCGTACGTTTCGTAGGGCATGTGCAGTTCGTAATGGCAATCCTCAATCCTCAACCCTCAACCCCAATCTACTTTGTTCTGTGCTTTTGATAAAGTGCCGACAGCAAAATGTGCAAGTAAAAAATGGCGATGGCATGGAAAAAGAGGAAATTCTTTGAAGCAATTTTTTAGAATCTTTTTTTTAATTTAAACATATTTGCAGTTGACTAAGTTTTAACCAAATTTCATTTAAACTGCGTTTTTATTGCAAAGATACTCGCATTTACGAGTATAAATATATTATATTTTGTGTGCTCATTATTTGAATTGTATGTAAAATCAAGCGATTTTTAGTTGTCAAATGCAAGTGAAAATGTTCCTCTAAATACAAATTAAACAAGCCACATGCAACTAAATATTTTAACATATTTTGATGGTTGAATTTACGTCCTGTAATGGCCTTCCACGTACTTAAACTGCCTGACAAATTGACAGGTATTATGAAATCAATTCTGAACGCTTAAATTCACATAAATTAAATAATTTGTTGAATTTTAATATTATGATATCAGTAAATTTTAGTTCAGCATTACGATTTTCTAAATAATATAGCTGCATCATCGGCCATGTAAATGACTTGCATCCCAATTGTGCCGTTTAGTGAAGTATTGTTCATTCCATATGGGCCGCTATTTTTGGCAATTTCTTTGAAATTTTATGTTATGAACTAACATTTTTTATTATTAATTTGATTATTTAAAATTAGACATGTTCCTATAACTAAAAATAAAAAGATGTGACGCTATATAAATATAAATTGATATACGCTGTTTGTTTTTAAAAATAAAATACATTTACTTTCATTTTGTCAATGTAAGAATATTGTAATTCAAAGATGATGAATAAATAAATAAATAAAAAATTTTATAAAAAATTCCAACATAGATATTATGTAAAATAATCATGAAAACCAAAAAATTTGAAATTGTGGGGAACCCACACACATCTGAGGTAAAACTTAATATTAGTAACGTCATTGAATTAACATATACGTAATGATCCTTACAAGGAATAAGAAGAAACATTATGGATTGCTAGTATAATATTAAAAAAAAAAAAAAATAAATTCAATTCTAGATAAAATTCTTTATTTATTGTAAATAATTTTGTTATATACACTTATTGATTCAGGTATATTTAAATTCCATATTATTGTCTGATTTAATAACTGAAACTACAGGTTTGTGATAGCTGAATTATAAAACCAATGTCTGTGACTTAATATTATCTATGAATTCACTGAAAACAACAGCAATTGTGCTACCAAATCTTATAGCTGACACTTTTCTTTCACAACTAAGTTTCAAAGAAAATTATTATTCTAACAAATCGATTAATCGAATAACACCAAGCGCCACCAATTATGTGAGTGATATACCATTAAACTTTTTAGATTTAAAATTTCGGCTTGCTAAACCCGAAAATCGAAAAAAAATTTTTTTGTATGTCAAGGAATTCGTTAAGGATTTTTTTGAAATTTTCATCCAATTTTTTTGTATATAGTTCCATGTATTTTAATATATCTCGAGTTGTAATTGACTGATTTGTTAAAAACAAATATCAATATGAAGATAAATATTACCCGTTTACCATAAATATAAAAAATTTTGATTTAAACTTTACATAAAATAATATCAAATAAACCTAATTAAAGTACACAAAAAAAAAAATAATCCGATAAAAAGTCGACTTTTGGTAACTTCACTTAATTGTCAATAACTTCGTTATTATGTCATTAATTTTCTTAATCAGTAGCTGATTTTTTTTCTTAAGAGAGTCATCTTCATGCCTGAAACGATCAACTAAGCATTTTTTGGTACCTTCGATTTTTTCTCATTTTTTAAGGATTTTACCATTTTATTTTTGACTGAAAAAATGATTTTTTTTCAATGTTTTTTTCGATTGCGCCGAAACTACTGAACCGATTGGCAAAGTTAGTAAGTAAATTAAAAGTAAATTCGTGCTCAGCAGGACGAAATCTATAAGTAAAGTTTTGTGGCATATCGATCAAAGATATTTTTTTTTCATTTTGGCGCATAGGGTAATTATTAAATCGAAAAACTTTTCAATTTATATTTATTTATATAATAAATTTTCGATAATTTCAATTTATTTAATCACATTCATTATTCTGTGACTTCATTTTATTAAATTTACATTATATAGCGAACATGAAAAATACTTTTCTCTCATAATAAAGTCAAAAGAATTTTGTTGGTTCAAAACCAAACTCACCCCAAAAGTATGTTAACATTTAAAACCTTTCATTTTTCGTTTCACTTGTAAATTTTTGTATACCCTCCATAAGAATTTTCACTTCAAAAATAAAAAAAATTAAAAAATAAAAACAGCCTGTACTAATAACTCATTCAAAGATGTCGAAAAGACTTCTGAACCGATCGATTTCTATTTATATTAAACAAAATATATATTGTATATGTATCCTACGTATGAACGTTTGAGGTACTTTGTTTCTCCATGGCATAAAAGCTAATAGCAATAAAAAGATGTGCCTTATTAGCAAGAAAGACCCATTGCAACATTCAGTCAGTTAATATCAATACAGTGCAACAATACTAAATTTTTGGGTTCACATATAAGCACGTATATAGTTATATGGAATTAGAACACAAAAGCTTTTTATACCAATCTCTATGATGAACTCATTAGTTCCTACGCATTTCAGAATTACCTGTTACACTTTATGTTCCTAATTTTTTCCATATAACAAAGCAACTTAAATACATTCAACAATCATGTCAAGGTCTACGAATGAATACTAATGCAAGAATACCCCACTTTACCGTGGCTGAAAATAGAATCGGTACTGTATTACACCACAATTAGCAATGACCCAAGCAAAAGATACATATTAAAGCGCACCACGAATGCGTTTGAACGGCACTTTAAGACATTCATTTTCTAAACGATGATTCATTCGACACTACAATTATCTGCCGTATGTTTTGATTTTCTCGATAACAAACGAAGCTAGTATAGGGAGAGCAAGATATCAAAACATTCATTAGAGATCAGGACATCAGTGCAGCAAGACTTTAGAGTTCAAGATATTAGAATCGTTTGAAATAACAACGAATCATTTGTTTGAAATATGAGAGAACTATGATGGAATAATATTGGACGATATTGTACCTAAAGAAAACCTCTACCTAAAACCTAAAACCTTCTCTAAAAAAGAAAACTCTGTTTTACTCACAAATTTTACCTAAGAAAACCACAATACCAAAGCATAATAAAGAGAAATCTGTCTCTCTCCCTTACAAAGCAGCATAATAATAAATATTCGGTGTACTCGGTGTTATTTTCAAAGACACCGACACACAATGTCTTGAATGTCTTGCAACACCAAAGACAATTGAAAACAAATGCTTCGATTCATTTGTTTTTACAGCAAAAATGTCGTGATTCGTTTGATTCGTTTCATTCTTATGTCTTGCTTTACTTGACAATTTTGATTTAGTGTTGAAATGAACAGTAGAATCTGAGTGCACGAAGCGAAACACACTGTGTGCGCAGTGAAACAAGACGTCTCGTGACAGGTACCTCCCGATTCTGTTCACAAACCAACCACAAGTCAAAGTACGGAACACATCTTCTTGATGGCGATAATAAAAGCTGCATTATTAGGATATGTTAAAGTCGGTTAATAAGCAGCTCAACAATTTTTTTCGTTACACGAAACTTTATTAACCAAGTTAACGCTCTATGCTTTCAAGCAGTGTGAAAAGGTAGAAAAATATGGTGTGAATATTTTAACTTGTTAGTAATATCATGAGTTAGACCACATAATATTGTAAAATTCGCGGAGTTTAAATGCCACACTTTCACCTTCGTTTTCTACATTTTGTAATTATTTATTTTGTCCTACTGCACTCCAGTATAGGATGCTGTAGCGCTACCATTGTATACTGAACAGGAGTATTTTGTAATAAGAGTGTTAATATTTCATAAAAAAATTATGGATTGCCCATTTGTGGTTATTCAATTGAAATTATTAACAATTAAAATTTCGTCGATTAGATTTTTCTGCATGTATTCTAAACTATTCAAAAATTAATTGGCTTGTTAGTCCAATAATCTGCTGCTAGAAACACAGTAGCATATGTCAACTTCAAAACTTTCACAGGGATCAAGTTTACTAATCGTAATGTAATGAGTACACTTAATGCTCCTTTGATCTCGACAGCATATGTAATATTGCTGTTAAACAAGTATTCAAAGCAATAATGTTGAAAAATAGTTAGGTCTTAAATTTTTTTTTAAATTCATGTCATAAAACATATCTTAATTTAATTATAATATTGACATGTAGTCTATTTGGAAATTCATATGCCCTCTGTTTGTTGTTGGCCATACAATTGAAATTATAGCTGTACAGATTATTTTAACTGATTTATTTAAATTCAAAATAAAATTTACTTATAAATGCATATTTTCGTTGCAGGCATAAATAATTTCAAGTTTTATGTTTTTTAAGTGCTTGCAGTGCGTTCGACTATAAATCATACTCATCAGGATATGCATTTACATGCACTTGACTATTTAAATGTACTTCAGCAGCCATTTCCGATGTCAAAAGCATCGTACATCATTTTAATGACATAAACATTTTTGCTAATACATAGAAAAATCCTTAAACAAATTTAATTTGTTTTTTATCCCGATTTGTTTTTATACATTCGCTTTTTTTTTATTTAAAGTTATTAACAAAATAGCATACAGTTTTTTTTTTAATAAAAATATCTTTTGATTAAAAGTTCAGACTTTTAGTATTCATTGGTTTTTGTTGATATTACTTGAAATCTATATAAATAAATACATATGTAAATTTTCGATGGTTACGAATCTAATATGTTCAAAAGTTCTTCACCGATTGCTTTAAAAATTTGTCACAACATTGCATTTGAAAACGTTTATTTGTACCTATTTCATGGCTGTTCATACCTATTACTAGCTGTTACAAGTAAAAAAGTATATATTAGGAAGTGCTTTAAAGCAACAGTTAAGTGCTTAGTAGCAGCACTATGGTATCTTCACTTATATATATCAAACAAAGTGGCAAAAAAAAGCATCTGTTTCGCTTGCTACCCGAAATTTTCATCCAATTTAGTTGGCTTTTTTAAATGTAGATAATTATGATACATAAGAAAAGAATTAAAAAAACATTCAAAAACCACGACAATTACGAATTTTCATAATGNCTTTCTTTTACATTTAAACTGACAGCCACAGCGACACGTGGGGGTTCAGCTAGTTCATTATATAAAATAAGATTGTGAAAGTAAACAAGGATATGTGTGTTTCCTTTTCCTTTTAATTTTGTTTTTAATTTTTATATAAATAGACTGAGACAGCAACGCGTAGTGTTTCAACTAGCAATAAATAAAATAAAAAATAAAATATTTGAAGGTATATTAGAATTTAAAACATAAATTATATAAAATTATATTTATGGATTAGAAAACAATTATATTTATTATAAGAAAATAAAAAACAAAATTCAATTATTTATAAAAATTTTTTTTTTTTAATTTTAGTGTTTTTTTCTTTGGAAATTATTTAAACTTGCTAGCATTGCCAGTGCTAAGTAAGATATGTCCATCGCGGGTATTGAATCATGAGCCTTTTGCGTGTTAGTTCAGTACACTAACCACCGCTTTATGACGGTCACCTAATAGGCCTCCTAAACGTGGCTTAAGTGTGCATAATTTTTTTTTTTGTATATTTTTTAATGAGCTGTTATACTGCAGGCGAGTGAAAAAAATAATGCGGTTCTTAAAAAAAGCTGTTGTTAATGTTATTCGAATAATGAATTTTGTCATTTTAAGAATGTTCTGAACAGTATAGATTTTCTCTAAAACTTGATACAAAGTTTTTGGGGGTCTGAGTTGAAAAATATGTTAGAATTTTCAATATTAATCACTTAAATGATAATGATGAAAAATGTACATATTACTGACATGAAAATGGTTTTATTTTGGTCTTAAGAATAAATTTTATGAGAGATGTTC
>JXPL01004700.1:3867-15571 GCA_001015235.1 Sphyracephala brevicornis | reverse complement strand
TTATCTGTCAATATTGAGCACATATGTTGGTTTACAAGAGATTCCAATTGGTTCCCTGATGCAATACAGAAGGGTGGCGTGTCAGCCTTAAAAATTTTGTAATATTACAATGGGTGAACATACTTCTGTCATGAGGCAGCTGATAGTCTTTGCAAATATTATTATCTATACGTTATTTATATATTTATATCGAGTTTTCTAATAGGAACATAACAATTTTGAACATTAGTGTGAACGCATCCTTAAACTTTTTTAATGATCTGGTCAAAAACTGTCCAAATTGTCAGACAAGATTAACATTTTTACCATGGCGAAGTTTAATGAACAACGTTTGAAAATTATTAAAAATTACAGCCGATTTTCCGCTTACTCGAATTTTTGGTCGTGATAATCATCTCATCAGATAATCTTTTGTGGATGAATTCGATTTTTCGAAAATATTATAAAATTATATTATTATATGTTCCTGTGGTAGTGTGACAATGCACCGGTACCGTCAATATCACAGCCATAAGTAGTTATGGCCNCTAACGAGATTAATAATTGACAAAGAAATTCTTGCCTAGCGCAAGATATAACCAAAGAATTACGAAAGAAAATCTCTCTAATTTTCAGTCGATCGAATCGACTATAAATATTAGGTCCCCAATACCCTTGTACAGTACACAATGGTAGTGGTAGAGAGATCCATACTCCTATACTGGAATGTAAAAGGGAAGAAAAAAAAAATTGCTTCAAAATATGTTCTATCAGTCGATTCCTCACCGTTCACAGGAATTGGCAATCTCTCAAGCCACATTGTGTCGAATTTTGTTTAAAGATCCTGGCCTACAAACTTCAAAGGTCAAATTAATGTAAGAATTGAAGCATTTTGATGACTTGAAGCGCCGAAACTTCTTCGGTTGGGCTCTGCTACAGTTTAAAGAAAATTCTGAATTTCATCGAAAAATCATCTTCAGCGATGAAGCCAATTTTTGGGCTTTATGGCTATGTCAATAAGCAAAATATGCGTTGATTGGATAGCAACAAACACACATGTGCCTCAGGACACTCTATACAGCCACATCAAGTGAGAGTGCGGTTTGCATTTCATGCCGGAGGTGTTATATCACTATATTTTTTTTGTGACGAAATGATCGGCAATGTGCACATTATGGTCCATGGATTTCGCTATAGTGCCATGTTGGAAGACTACTTTTAGCCAGAATTAGATGGAATTGGATGGAATTGGTANTTCATCGAAAAATCATCTTCAGCGATGAAGCCAATTTTTGGGCTTTATGGCTATGTCAATAAGCAAAATATGCGTTGATTGGATAGCAACAAACACACATGTGCCTCAGGACACTCTATACAGCCACATCAAGTGAGAGTGCGGTTTGCATTTCATGCCGGAGGTGTTATATCACTATATTTTTTTTGTGACGAAATGATCGGCAATGTGCACATTATGGTCCATGGATTTCGCTATAGTGCCATGTTGGAAGACTACTTTTAGCCAGAATTAGATGGAATTGGATGGAATTGGTAATATGTGGTTCCAATAAGATGGTGTCACATGCCACACAGCTGATCAAATAATTCAACTATTGACGGATAATATTGGTAACTGTGTTTTCTCTAGAAATGGTGGGGTAGAATGGTCACCTCGCTCATGCGATATAACGCCATTGGATTTATTTTTATGGGGTTTTGTTGTCTTTGGTTTATGCGACCAAACTTAAAACGTTACAGGAGCTCAGGGACAATATTGTAGGCGAAATTGCTATCATTATGGGCGCTATGTGTGTTACATGCACATGTAGCATGTGCTATTGAAATGAAATATTTAAGTTTCAAAATTATATTCAGCTGCCTACTTCAGCACAAAGTAAGCATGCTGGTGTGCATGCAATATGCAATTAATTACGCCTAAAAACATGCTTAAAATCAATTCAATTGTAATTCTAAATTTTTTCCATTTTTCCTTTTTTCCATATTTATTAATATTTCAACTGCCTTATGCTTGCTTTTCTTTCAGCGCCTAATTACGCATATATCCTAGCATCTTCAGGTTCAGCACACATAAGCTCTTGATATTCAAATTCAATTCTAAATTGTTAAAATCATTTCAAGTGATTTAAGTATTTTCCATTTTAGACTGACAATGCCTCAACGATGCTTCAAGGATGCTTTAGCTGCAGCAAAATTCTTGAAACTTTGTCAAGGAGTTGCACAACTATTTCCCTGCATATGCGAACTTTGAATGTGCATTTGCATCATGATTTTGTTAGGTACGGTGCATGTATGTTAGTCGTTGCTTATAATGACTTTACAGGATCTTATGGCATTTTGCTTGCATGCATCTTTTAACATAACTCTTAATTACGGCATTATTATATTTGCAATGTAGTGCATGTGAGTATCTATGTCGACTGCTGATACATAAACTTAATATTCAATTTTATACTTGCCAATTTTGCACAATAGACTTGTTTGTTTGTAGTTAGAGATACGTCTATGTATATGCTAATTTTTGTAAATGCTATTAAGGAAAATTAGTTGCATTGTTAGTATCAAGTATTGTCAGGAATTAATTTTAATTGATTAAATTTTTAATTGCATACAGAAAGATTTAAATTAAGTATTTATGAATGTAGAAAATGAAAAATATTATATTATCTTTATTTTCAATTTACATCGATTCCAATAAAATCAATCGATACCAATGAAATCAATCGATATGTAAAGGTGTCAAAGTAGTGCGTTCTAAAAAATCAAACGACAGCACAATATACCAAACACGGGGCCAGTTGGTAGCGGGTTTCTGGGATTCTCTCAGCATATCTAATATTAGCTAACACATCTAAGCCTTACCTAATAAACATAAGAAAGCAACTAAATCGAAAACTAAATAAAAAAAACAAATCAGAGGTACTGACTGAAAGATGCTAGAAGTCACCTCAGTTTAGAAAACAAGCATCCTAACCGCATAATCACATGTATTTCAATAATAGAGAATTTCAATAATAGCAACTGAAATCCAAAAACACTTCGAAGGCTTCATTCTACAACTTGCATTTTTATTAATAATTCTCTCTCTCTCTCTGTCTTATAACTAGTAAGTCGTTCCATACAGTTTGCATTATCGAGCTAGTATAAGATGTAGTGAATAGATTTAGTATTTGGTTCTTATGGAGACTAAGTCAACACTAAAATTCATTCATTACTTGATATGACTTGTTTTAATTATCTGGGTTACAGTTCTGTACTGTGCACTGAAATTACAGGCAGAGAATGTGATCATAGTTCAGTACACTATCGTATTGCAGTATGTTTTTTGTACCTTAACAAAACTCTTACAAGAGCTGAGCTCCATGACCGCCTGTAGGCCTTTCGTGCTTTGAAAAAAACGATTTGTCTTCCTTTTAAATGCTAGACTTTTTGTATTTTTCTTGAAGAGCCTTTAATGACAGTAGGAGTCACCAGATCCCGTTTAGTGCTTTGAAAAATACGATTTGTCTTCCTTATAAATGCTAGACTTTTTGTTTTTTTTTTGAAAAATCCTTGATGACAGTAGGAGTCACCAGCTCTTGTCTTTTTATTGAAAAATCTCTGATGACAGTAGGAGTTACCAGCTTCTGTGTCTTAGTTATTCCTCCTAATCTAGATCAGGGCAGAACAGTTACATAGAATGTGACTTAATGTCTCTTCATTCTCTAGACAAAGCCGACATTCTGATCACATTCATCGAATAAACCTAATTTCTTAAGAAGTTAGCGCAATGTGATACGTGCTTTAAGGTATCCCATTAAGCACCTCGGATTGACATTTCTGAGGCTAGGCAGTTTTTGCTAAAAGAATGGCCGAATAAGCTTTATTGCTTATAAGAATTCTGTTAAACCATACCAGTATATATCATTTGCAATCCAGCCAACCACTATAGTTTTGACTGAAACCCACCTAATACCACAGTATGGCTGAGCTGCTTGCAAAATGTCAGTTCTCATGAGCTCGTCATGTGTAGTAACACAAAACGCAATTTGAGTCTGTATTCATTGATTCTGTTTAGGAACGATATCCCTGCAAAAATTTTCAATCGACAAAGCTACGTCTATGAATCGCCACAACGATTGTACATTCGCTTGGAGTTGTAAATTCAATAGCAGAAGAATCTTCTATGCTGCTTTCGTATAAGAGCGTTTAATCCAAGAGCATCGCTGAAGGCTTGCTAAAACTTCTTTACAGCGATTAGTATGACAACAATCGTCAAAACACTCGCTTTGACGAGCATTAAGTTCATCGCTTATAGTGTTTGATTATGAGAAGTGAAAATTAAAATCAAAATTGCATTAGTTTGTTGTTGACATACGATAACAATCACCAAAACACTCGCCTAGGCGCTTCTTTAGTTCACAACTTTGACGATTGACGATCAAAACAATCTTCAAAGTGCTGGCTGGGATATTGCATGTATTTAGTTTGACATGTGTAAGTTAAGATTCATTGTAAGACTATTTACAGCAGTTGTATTGAGTGCATGCAGTTAAAGTATTTCTTTTTTACTTTCTTAAATGTAAATTGTATTTTTTTTAAAGCATATTACATGAACATACTTTGCATATAAATGTTTAATAGCAACAACCATCAATATAAAATAGGTGCCAGTGAGTAGCAGCATTCTTTGAAAATGAGTACTGGTAAGATATCCTATCACATTCTATGAAAGATTCTTCGTACATTTTCGACTGCGTGAGTCGGACTAACATGCGAACGGTCGCTAGTCTAAGGCAACATAGGGTTAGATGGAGCCTACAGTAGGAAGCGCTAGGCTAACTAGAGTAGTGAAAAATGAGAAAAAAAATTTTTATATGAGTTTCAAGACGTTGCGGTTCTACGGTTGCGCTGCTTAACACACACACAATTACTGATTGCAGGACAACTCCACAGCCAAAACATAGTTCAATGCCTAGAACAATGGCTTAAGTCACAGTGGAGAAATGTGCGAATCTAAATTGGCATATGTGCTGCATGCAATTTGCTTTAACATTTTATTATTTAAAAATTTAATTATTCTTAAAAAAATAACATTTTATGTTTCTTAATAATTATGTCTGATTTGATATCATAGGTTATAGGTTAGGTTACAATGGCGGTAGAGTCCTCCCTGCCCAATTAGCACAGTTGTGCCATTTTGTTACCATACCCGATTTGATATCACTCTATTCATTTTATTTGAAACACATAAAAACACTACATGCTAGTAAGGTATGCTGAACAAAAAAAATAGCAAAATAAATAACGCAATGAAACATCAATAACTGCATGGAAAGTTTAATCCTTTTACTCCTTTTGAGTAAAAGTTGCGCACTCAACAGCAATAAACGCAACTCATTACTTCAATTACTTACTGATAGCACAAGTGTTGTGCTGTAATGAAAATCACTTTCATACTTAATTCGAACCGTTTGAAATCATTCAACCGAACTGCAGAGTTCCTTTCAATCAATTTCAATTGAATTGATTAATGCCGAAGAGTCTTGAAAGTGCTGCAGCACTTTGGCTTGCAAAGTGGCAAAGAGTTGAGAAACATCGAATTCATTGAAGTGCCATTGAGTTAAATATAACGAGTAGTTGCGTATTGGCGAAATTGCACTCGTTAAATACCAGTCGATAGTAATTAGTGGAAAATTGGAAATGGAAAACGGTGCACTACAAAGGTGCCTGAAATTTGCTTTTAATTAAAAATACTTGTATCTTGTGAAGGAGTACTTCAGAAGATGAAATTGAAATGCTCAATGTGCAACACGTTATGCCGCCTTTGCAGTGGCTCAAGTGCATTGCATGCATTTGCATTTGCATGAGCTAAGTTCCTTTATTTTCTGTGTATTGCATTTGCATATTTGTGTCTGTATTGCTGCAAGGTATGATTGACAAGGATGGTTATGATGGTGTGTTGTGGTGTGGTGATGCATGTTTGGCATGCAGTATGCAAATGTAAATAAATGTCTTCTTGCAGATTGCATATGGTGGTACAGGAAGACATGTTTCATGCCAAGCATCAACGCACTGACAACGTTGCCTATTCGTATGTGCATGCAGATGCATGTGTTAACATTTTAATGACAAAAAAAAAAAAAAAACAAAATGAATTTAATTCGTATATGTATGTAGTCGCCTACACATTGGCATATGGCATGCAAATATTGCTGAGAATTAGTGCTGCTGTTTAAATAAGAATAATTGTTGAGAATACTGGGAACATACATACTGAAGCGCTGCACGAGTGCACTCGAAAGGCTTGTAAGCCACTCGTTAAAAAAGGACGATGGGTTGCTTGTGATACCTAACTGTCGACTGATGTGATTTTAATTCATTCACATGGAGATGATAGTTTATTCAACTACACTGACTTGCAAGTGTATATTAGTCCCTAGTCTTCACCCCCTACGAAAGGAGCGCCTCCACGTGGTGATCCCTGCTAACGCTCAAGGGCGGCCAATGTGAGCGCCTAATACCTATCGAAATTTCCTGCTTCCCCAACACTTTTTTTCCAAAATCCCCTCCTACAGAACTGGGTAGTTCTCTAAAAAATAACCCTATTCGGGCACTGGTCAACTCGAAGAGTACAAGAGGCCAAAAAAATTTAAATGGAGCAAAACCAAGACAACTCGGTACAGGTTAACCACGCTAGTGGAAATCCCTTCGTCTCAAACTCCATGTTACTCTCCTGGCTTCATTTTCCTTGTTTTCAACTTTCCAATCCTTCACCCTATCTTCAATCTATCGAGAAGACACAATGAACCATGTGGCCTGTGTGTCAAGGATGGCTCCGAACTCTGTTGGATCATCCCACCCACCCTCACCTCTACCCTCTAATACATTCATATTCACATCACATTCACAATCCCATTCTCATCATTCACATCATCACATTCACTAATTATCGCATCCAATCCATCGTTGTTTTTTTAACGAGTGCCTTTTTAAGCCTTTCGAGTGCACTCGTGCAACTCATTATTACATACATTAATCTCATAATGAAAACTTAAAAAAAAAGTTACGGACAATGCATATTAATCCAGAACACCTTACATTTTTATGGCTCTGAATTGTTGTTGAATTCTTGTTGTTAAAAAANTACTCACATCATTTCATTCACTAATTATCGCATCCAATCCATCGTAGTTTTTTTGACGAGTGCCTTTTTAAGCCTTTCGAGTGCACTCGTGCAACTCATTATTACATACATTAATCTCATAATGAAAACTTAAAAAAAAAGTTACGGACAATGCATATTAATCCAGAACACCTTACATTTTTATGGCTCTGAATTGTTGTTGAATTCTTGTTGTTAAAAAATTTGTCAGTAGAAATTAGTAAAATTTATCAGGAATTGAGCTGCACGTTGCTGTTGATACTGCACGAGGTTTCAGTTAAAATGGTTCTGTATCACATGACCTCTACAATATTATTACGGAAAGTATCCTAACCAAAGATGGAGCACAATGCATTAATAAGATTTTCTACAAGAGCATTCAGTTGCTTAATAATGCTAAAATGCTGATGTTGAGATTATCGTATGTAAGAAAAATTGCTTTTGTAGTAATCGAAAAAGAATCTATTAGAGTACGTTTAGCGGCAAAGGTTCAGACAACAAATATGTCGTTCTTAAAGGGTATGTAAGACATCTTGGCTACGAGATGACAGCAGACAACTATACTGCCGAAGTTCTAAACAATTATATCTATTTTAACCCAGGCTTAATTATTACTAATGAGTTCAACTCGCACAGCAAGCGAAGAGTAAGTCTTGCTTATAGTTGAAACGTGTGGCTCCGTAAGTCATTGAGTAGCAGAGCTCACTCTCTATCAGCTAAACTGAGTGGCTTAAATTTTTTCGTACACAGCGCTTATGCTTGTTCTTTCCTTTCACACCTCAAAACACAAACAAATACGAACAAACACACAAAAAAATCATTGCAAATACCGTGTCACTTATAAGCGATATATTAGATACTTATTGCACATCACTGGTATGTATCCGTATGTTGAGACCGGACTGTATTTTGTACTAGAGAAAAATATAACAATCAGAGCAAGTATAAGTGAGAAATAGCATATACAAAACGAATACGAATACAAAGACGTCATATGGAATGAATAAAATACATCAAGGTACTCATACCGTAAGGATTCGTGGCTTTTGTTGTTATAGACTTTGGATTTAAAATATTCCTTTAAGAAGATATACGTCTGCGTAACTATAGATTTCTGCATGAGTACAACATAAGTACTTTTATTTTATTAATATCTGGGCAGTTTGATAATGCAGTGACTTTTTGAAGAAAAAATATTTTTTCGACAAAAAGCGTTTTATTTCTCGACATAGTCTCCTTTTAGCTCGATACATTTAGTCCAGCGTTTTTCCAATTTTTTTATCCCTACCAAATAATACGTTTTCTCAAGGTCCTCAAAATAGAGGCTTGTTTAAGTGATGACCTCTACGTTCGACACAAATCTCTTACCGACGAGCCATTTCTTTTGGTTGGAAAAAAACAGGAAATGGTTAGAGGGTCTAAATCTGGAGAATATGCTGGATGAGGTAGCAGTTTCTAATCCAATTTATGGACTTTTGCCTTTGGCGACTACACACCTATGCACCCATATACTGTCATAGTGAAAGAACACTTATTTCTTCGCGAATTGCAGTCGTTTTTGGTTCAAATCAATATCGAATCTGTCCAATCAATCTGAATAATTTTCAGCGGTGAGCGATTTACCCTTCTCAATGTAATCGATGTGAAAAATACCGCATGCAACCCAAAAACTGTCGCCATGACCTTGATGGCTGACAGAACCGCCTTGGCCTTCTTTGGTGATCGTTAAACAGTAGAAGTTCACTACTTTAACTGTTCCTTGGTCTCTGGTGTGTTGTTACGGATCCATTCTTCTTCCACGATTACGAAACGGCGCAGAAACATTTGAATTTCGGTTGAACATCGCCAAATACTCCTTTGAAATATTCACACGGTTGCGTTTAAGGTCGAATGTCAGTAATCGCGACACTCATCGTACTGATAGCTTTTTCATGTCTAAATATTTATGTATTCCGTTCAGTTGAGATGTCTATAGCCTCAGCCTCTATACGCACTTTCTTTCTTCGATCGTCCAATATTATTCCATGCATTATATCGACGATTTCTGTCTGACTATTTCTTTTGGGCGATGTTTGTCGACACTTGTGCTGGTAAGACCACAACGGAATTCTGTAAACTACTTCTTGACCATCGCAAAATATAACGCTTGATGAGCACATGAAATTCAATTTTTTCTATTTTCGTCGAAATATTTCGCTGGATTGTCTGCTTTCAATGGCTGTCAAACACAAACAAAATGACGCAGCTCCCTCAAAATTTAACAGTAGTCTAGTAAGAGATGGTAGTTAACAGTAGCAGTTAAAGTTACTATGGGAAAATTTTTAAAGGGGGAGCAGTTACGTAGGAGTTTCAAGAAGTCACTGACTTATCAAACTGCATTCGTATTCAACTGACTTTAGATGCGGGTATTCGCTTTTGAGATACTATAACTTTCCTTTTTATTTTTGGTAAATAACTTGCACAGCACTAGCAGACATGCNACTATAACTTCCTTTTTATTTTTAGTAAATAACTTGCACAGCACTAGCAGACATGTGAATATCATGTCATTTGCATGCCTTCGTGCAACATGTGCTGCAACACACAAATGCGTTAATACATTTTGCATACTAAATACGAACTACGCATACCCAAAAATTCAATTTATATACAAATATATAAATTTGCATATGTACGTATATGTATGTTACATGTGCTTATATGTATGTAAGCCTACAAATATATGTACTTACAAATAAACAACAATTTTATGACTGCTCGACGCATTTGCATCCCAATTGTTTATGCAAATATTGTATTTCTACTCCCGCCTTGCCGACTTTCGTCTATCAAACCAAAGAATCAATGAAGCAACTTGGTGGTTAATTAAATAATTAAGTTAATTGCTTTTTCTAATTTTCAGCAATTTTATATTTAAATTGATGCAATGAAGTGCAAAAATTGGCAATCGTGTGTAAAATTAATGAAACACCTTTACTGGACTAAGTGGTAAATAATTGAGCAATCGGCAATGTTTTTAAGCATAATAATTGAAAATATTGTGCGATTTATGAAACGAGTCATACTTTAATGTCCAAGTTCAGAAGTTCATAGTATACTGGCGAATATCAAAATTCTTAGAAATCAATATGTAAGGAAGTCTGCTCACAGCTTAATAAAATGGAGCAGATTAATGCATTTTATACCATTTATCACACAAACTAAGCCAGAATAATAAATAATAATATTAATGTTTTCTTATCACTTAAATAAATTTGTTGCAAAATAGAGAAAAGTTTATAATCAGAATTTTTATATATACATAGTATATAACCTAAAAACTATGTAATACAATATTTCTTAAATAATGAATAAAAATACCACATAAACCAGAGCTGCTCAGTGAATTTCTAACGGCAGAGCTTTGTAGTAGTTTCAATTTTTTTTAAATTTTTTTTGTAGTGTGTGTCTTCTATGTTTAAGTAAATTACCAATGAAAGTCATAGTTGCCCACCATCTACATGCAACATACGGAAATCCGCACAATTCTTTTTGTATTAGAGCATACGAAATTCACCACCGAGTGGAAATTATTTTTGCCTATACACTAAATGAAATTCCCTACACTCTAAATTGATTTTCTTCAGCTCTAAATTTTGTGTGTGAATTATAGCAACAACAACCCTACTAATGTGCATTAAGAAAATGAAGCAAACGCAAGTACTGCAAAAAAAATTTTACTTTAAAATTAAGGGCTAATGTGCAACATACATAGGTTACAATGGCGGCAGAGCCCTCCCTGCCCAATTAGCACTTAGATGTGCAATTTTGTTAGTGCAATATACATACTCGTATATGCTAGTATAAATTGATGAATATTTTGGTTGGTACCAAGAACTGATATTTTTTTGTTATTTCAAATAGGTTGACAATTCCCTAAATATTTGAGCGCAAGGAGCCAAGGGAGAACTTGGCACATTATATGAAAGTTCATTTAATAAATGCATATTCAAAATGATTGATTTGATAAAAGGCTTTGTGAAAAGAATTAATATTTTTATTGCTGATATGAATATGTCGCAATGAAATCACTTTTGTCATTTAAAGCTAATTTTTAGACACTCTGATGTATTAAATTACATTTTGAATTCACTTGTAAATTATTTAAGGGATTTAAGAAAAGATTTCGAGAATAGATTTAAGGATTTTGAATAAGTTAAATCGATATTTCCTCTTTTTTTTAAACCATTAACAAGTAATATACAAGCTCAATATTCGAAATTTCGACAAATGCAATGTATTCAAATATACATAATAATCAACTGTTTATTTTTTTCCTTTTTGCACTCCAGAATAGCAGTATAGGGCTCTCTACTTCTACCATTGTGTACTGAACAAGGGAAATGTAATATTCAACTATGTATATCATTTAACAAAAATAAGAGAGTTGATAGCCATAGTAGAGGGTGGTCAAATTTGTATAACAATTCTTATTGTTATATGAAAATAAATAAATAAATAAATATATAAAAATAAGTATCCAATATTACAAACTGAAATTTTAAAATTTTTTTCTAATTTAAAGTT
>JXPL01004690.1:6321-20098 GCA_001015235.1 Sphyracephala brevicornis | reverse complement strand
TTTTTATTTTTTTCACCATTATTTTGCTTTTGTACGTTTTCTTATTTTAACTTACATTACAATATATGTACGTTTTGTTGTTGCTCTTTGTTAGCAGTGGTGTGCATCTTTGCTTTTAATGCGGCATTCTAATATGTTAATATTACTTGCGCTCAATATTTCGTTTTATTTTGATCCACTGTATATATAATGTTCGTGCTGCCACTCTTAATAATTTGTTATAAAAATTCATTTACACATTTTAAACTAAAAATCGAAAAAATTTTTTTTAACTAAATTTTTTGTGTTTATATATCTATATATATAATATAAGAAAATTTAGCGTACAAAAATTTTCTTCTATATTAATTTCATACTCTACTGCTTCTAATTAGTTCTTTGTTGTATGCTTACCACGTAATCATGTAAATATTTTGTTTTTTTGTAATAGTTTTCTTAAATAAAATGTAATTATGCGCTTAAGACAAAACCACCTGATAATCAAACAACATGTTTACACGCTGCTACCGCATTGCCATACGGTTATTGCTGGAATGCGCAATTAACGTATTGACATATTTTCAGAGTGAATGACAATGTCTGTTTTGTACAAGAAATGCAAAAGTTGAAATGCAATCTGACACAAAACACTTGCGTGGTTTAACAAAATTGAAATCTTGAAGAATTTTAAAAATTGCTAATCTGTGTGAATTTAATGCGAGAAACACGGCTGAATTCTTTAAGCAAATTTAATAAATCCGAGAAAAAGTGGGTGGCAGCAACAGCAAAATCCGGAAGAAACAACAAATAATTAAAACAAATTTAAAAGAAGAAAGAAGCCAAAAATAGAAATGATAAACGCAAACAAAAGGACATCGGTATAAATTCAAAGCATATACAATATAAACATTAAAATGAACTTAATTGAGTTTACATTTCAAATCGTTATGTACATAAAATTAACTCTTACGTGCCCGCGTCTGTTTTATTTTTTCCAACCATAGTGCTTCACTTGTTATTTTAATTATATTTTTTTATTGAATGCTGTGTTTTTCTCTCCACTGATTATAGTATATCTGTTCCAAATAAAGCATATGTATATGACTAATTCGGCTGCAGCCGAAAAGACCATAAGTAGTTTCAGGCCATGCATTTTACCCAAGAAAAAAAAAAAACTTAAAATAATAGAATTTTAGGTGAAACCGTCATTTCGTATAAATTTACTCAACAAATTCGGTTCAAATCAATCCCTAAATAAACATCTGAATATTTTAAAAAGTGCTATAACAGCAAATTCATTCGTTAAATAAACAAAAATGGGTTTTCTTAGTAAATTTAGTCTACAATGATTGTCGCGGCTGAACATTAAATTATAAACAAAGAATTCAAGTCCTGGGAAAGTTTATGCGCAGTTTTGTGGTTCGAAGGCATATGCCTAACATTTTGCTATGAGTTTGCATTTTGGTTTTGTATACAACGTATTTACTTTTGGAAAAAAATGTTTGCACAATATAATTTTAATAAATTTTATA
Source organism: Sphyracephala brevicornis (assembly GCA_001015235.1). NCBI lineage: Eukaryota > Metazoa > Arthropoda > Insecta > Diptera > Diopsidae > Sphyracephala > Sphyracephala brevicornis. Next base: position 18,587 of record JXPL01004690.1, on the reverse strand, counting down.
CGATTTTGTATTTTGTTTGTTCAAATGCTTTTTATTTATATTTTCATTGTATCGAATTCAACTAGTGTGTAAATGACACTTTAGTGACTATGTGTTACGAATACTTGTACATGGTACGTATGGCATCATGGTTCTCGATCAACCTCTCCAGTTAAGGAATTTGAGTCTTTTAAAATAATCTAAAACGGCAGTGCTGATTTCGTTTTCCACAGTTTCTTCTACTCAATAGATATACAGTGAAAACTCTTCTAACGCGTACAACCTGTCGGACGGACACTTTTTATAAAATCAAATGTTTGTGGCGCTATTTCGACAGCTTAACCGCTTTATCCGAAGAGCGCACTAGAAGAGAGAAAAATTAGCTGACTGTGAGTGTGCGCCTATAAAGCGTTCACCGTATTATAGAATTACATCTACTTAATTGAAATATTATAGAATTATATCTACTTAATAGATATATCAAAGAACTATATCTACTTAATAGATACAAATGTGTATATTAATAGGTCTATCAAAGAAATATATCTACTTGATAGATATATTGTTGAATTATATTTATTTAATGCATATAACTCGCTGGATGCTTACGATTCAGTAGGGCTTTAAATTGCAATTCTAAAGGCTATGTTTTTCGAACGTATCAAGACAGCAGTGTCTTCGAATATAAAATTAAGGGTAAAAGATAAGAGTATAGAACATCTGAATAAAGGCCATAACCGATTTTAGTATTTTTAAATCGAAATTTCGACGCGATGTCGTTACAAATATTTGTTTGCACTACAAAAACTAGCATTATCGTGCCCGAACTACTATTAAAGACGGGTTTTGGAACATGTATTTATTTATATGTTTTCATTTAAATAAATAATTTAAATAAATAAATCCTAACCAATTCAGTTTTGTTCAGTGCAGTGTATGTTTACGTATTTTGTTCTCTTGTTATATATTAATTTAATATAATTTTGTATATACTGTCACACATTATTGGAAGAAAACAATTTAATATTTAAGGTAAATAGGAATACAAATACGAATAGGATTACGAATACCAGTACGTAAGACAGTAAACCTAAACTAGCCTGACGTATTGCTATTATGTGGAGCATATGTTTTGGATTTTAGATTTTTTGTTTTTTATATTGTTGTCATTTATTTGTTGCATTTGTTATACTGTTACATTAATAAAATTCAACTGTCAACCATGCACTCAACATTGCGAATCTTTATTAGTCGGCCAATGACTCTGGACGTAGCAACATTCCAAATTAACTTGTGCAAGTTGAACAATATCAATTCAAATATTAATATGTGGAATTATTCCTAATTTAAATGCAGATGGATAGTTCTTCACAGTATGTATACATAGTTATGCATATAAATTCGTTGTGTGCTGTGTTTTTATATGTTTCAAATCGTAACTCTGTTTATATATTATATATTTTAAATTAAGAAATTGTTAAATGCAAAAAAAAAAGAGTTCTGAATAACTCAATTTCATTCTTGCGGTTTTATTGTTTAGTAAAGTAAATGATGAAGTGCTAAAAATATTTGATAAACTTGGCTCAACTTGCAGTTTGGCGTCAGAAACAAATAAAAGTTATTTTCAGTAATGCCGGGACGTCTTTAGTGCTCTAAAAAATTGCGAGTGTAAAGAATCGTTGTGTTTTGCATTTCATCGTTGTAAGAAATCGTTAGAATACTATAGAGCAATACCACTATTTTGTACAAGAATTACATATATCAAGATACGCAGTAACGTTCGATTCAGGCACACTGTGAACAATTCTTACTATTCTAACTACTAACGTTTAGATACATTTTGGAAATTATTTAAGAGCATTTTTAATAATTTTTCTGAACCTAGAAAAGTTATTTTAAGTTATTGTGTGTAATGAAGTGGGTTTTATGGATGAACACAAGTTGGATGAACTAAAGCGTCAACCAAAAGCAATTTGTACAGTGAACAAAAAATTGATTATGAGAAATTAGAAAGGATTAAAGCTGAAAGGAAGACTCATAGGTCAAAGAACGTCATAGACAAACGGACATCAAACAGAATTCTGGTTGTTTGTAAAAGTAATGTAAAAGATATAACAAGTTATTAAGAGCAATATAACAAATACTAAAGAAGTTATTTTCATTTCATAAAGATGTACATACCACACATATAAAATATATCTCATATAGCCAAAAAACTTGAACTGCTTGCAATTTTCGTTAAGAAGTGTGAAATGAGAAAATAAGATTTTAATTTAAAAAAAATTCCTTAAATTTTACGATTGCAGCTTGAGACGTTCGTGTCTTCGAGATGAAGCATATACTGCTAGCGAGATAACTTTTACTAGATATGTGTGCTTGCTTCCTTATTCTTGAGCGACAATTTTCATGTTTTTTTTTTTTACTTAGTCCTTGTGCACTCCATTATAGGCGCTTAGGGCTCCCTACCACTGCCTACTGCGTACTGAACACAAGGGTGTTGGGACCTTCTATTTTATAGTGGACTTTNAAAAAACTTGAACTGCTTGCAATTTTCGTTAAGAAGTGTGAAATGAGAAAATAAGATTTTAATTTAAAAAAAATTCCTTAAATTTTACGATTGCAGCTTGAGACGTTCGTGTCTTCGAGATGAAGCATATACTGCTAGCGAGATAACTTTTACTAGATATGTGTGCTTGCTTCCTTATTCTTGAGCGACAATTTTCATGTTTTTTTTTTTTACTTAGTCCTTGTGCACTCCATTATAGGCGCTTAGGGCTCCCTACCACTGCCTACTGCGTACTGAACACAAGGGTGTTGGGACCTTCTATTTTATAGTGGACTTTGAACGACTGAATATTAGAGAATTTGTTTGGCAATTATTGATCTTGCTTGGATTTCCAACGCTAGGCAAGATTTGACCGCCGCGGTTATTGAACCACAAACCTTCTGCGTGTAAGTTCAGTGCATTTACCACAGCGCTACGATGGCCAGAATGCTTACTCTGATGTTTACTTAACATATTTATTTTTATTTTTTTTAAAATATTTTTAAATTTTACAAATTGTACTCAATTGCAGAATTTTATTCATTATTTCCTTTATTTAATATAATTCTTCGTTGAAATATTTGGAGAAAACAGAAAAGAGGCGATCGACCGATCGACCGATCGATCATTGGTAATTCCAACAGTGGTTGATAGTTTTGCAGAATAAACTAATTGGATTTTAGTACGCAGCTAGCAATTTTATTTAGTTTGTTATTTATTTAGTATACAACGTATTCCACGTAATTTGCTACTGCAGGCATTGCTGACTTGGCTTTGCAGCTTCAGTCACACGTCATCACAGCGAAGTGTACGAAAGTATAGAATCTAAGTTTGCTTTTTAAATCAAAAATCAGCAGAAATAATTTCACTTTTTTGTATAAATTTCTTAGAATTTCATTTGAAATATTTTGCACTGGCTGCAAAGTGTGTGTTTCTGTGCTACTTTTTCTATATTTTTATTTAATTTTAATGTAGTTTTACAATTCTTTTCTGGAAATCACATTAAAGGCATTTTAAACAAAATCCAACGGCCACGCTTGCAAGGCTTTCTGCATCCTTGTTCGGGTTTTGCACTTTCAATTGAAGAGTGTTGCATTCATACTGCCTGCAATTTATTTGCATTAATCATATTATGCAATTATTCCATTGCGTTCGCTTCCCTTTGTCGATGCAAATGTTTTTTACGAGTATGATTATTTTGTATTCACGTACGCACTCTCGAACAGGTAACAGGTCGATGTTGGTGCAATGGCAATTTCCATATAGAGGATGTGCAACCCAGTCAGTCGTACATATAAATATTATATGCTCTATTTTTTTTTGCATGTATGCAAACTAATCAATATGTTTATGTACACAAATATTTGTATATAAGGCCAATTTAAATACTCGTATATACATGCATACATGCATATGCAATATACTCGTACATTGTTAATAGGCGACATTTTATAAATGCAACTCCTGCGAAAAACCAGAACGCATTCGCAGTTGTATGTATTCGCTAAAATGGTTTCGATGTGAAAATATTAAATATCTGATACAAAAAAAAGAAGAAATCGTATTTATTTTTTTATTTGAAATATGCAATTAATGCGTTTTGGTGTATAAAAACAGTGACTAGGAGACCTTTGCCTCCTCCAACCTACACTCTGCTCATGTGTATGCTTATTTGCAAGCAGATTCAAACCAAACGATTGGTTATTAAATTTGGCTACGAACAAATATTTTATTGGTGACAGATACTATCTGACAAAAAAATATACATACTCGCACATATGTATATGCCCCGTAAATTGAATGCTCCTAAAATTGAACACAATTGTGCACAGTGCTGCTTAAGTGGTTCATTTGGCTCATTTGATTGCGAAATACAAGCAAAAGCGCATCAAATTCGTTTGAAATGTATTCAAAGGCTTCAAAGAACAAAACAAAACTAAATAATATAAAATGAAATAAAATAAAAATCTTTGACGACTACAATTGTTATTCAACCTCAATTGACGTTATAACTGGCTAAGAGTTGAGATGAATATTTAACGTTCACATGCCCCGACTACAGTAAAGTCTATTAGCAACAGCAGCAGCAGCAACAAAACGCAGTACATTTAAGGGCAATTGGAGGTGTGCTTCCTCCCTTTGCATCATCAGTCAAGGATGTGTTGATGCCAGCAATATAAGCAATTCCAGCATTATTACATTTCGTATTTTAATTTGTTTACATATGTATATGCATGTATATAGTTTTATATTGTTCATATATAATTCTTGGTTTTCATATATTTTTCTTTTCTTTTGTTTTTATTAAAAATTAATAATTGTTGTTGTTTATTATTGTTTTTACTATTTTATTAATTATTATTATTGTAATATCATTTTCAAAATGTATGCTGCACAGACGAAACGAGCTATTTCGTTGTAAACATTGGACTCATAAAAATAAGAAATGCAGTATCTGGTTCCGTCTGTACACACATACAGCTTGTACATTTATTTTTATAACTATTTTATCATTGTAATTCCACCACCTTACACATATCTAATACATCATACATCTAAGTCATAAGAAATAAAAAACGCATTATATGAAATCAAACAAATTATTTATGTTTTGTTCTTATACTTTTTGGTCCACTTCAACTCTAACCCGATTTTGACCAACATCAACTTCAATCCTGCAACTAAGCAGCTAATTTGCTACTAAAGGTATGCGACCACATTCAGAAAACGACAAAAGCAAACATAAAGCAGACTATTACAACTACAAAAAGAAAAATCATCAGCCACAGCAATATTCCCATCAAAGCCAAGCTCATCTACAACTTCAAGAACATCAATTGCATCAACTTCATCAACATCAACAGCATCAGCTACAGCAACAATTGCCAACAAGCAGCGCAAAAATTGCAGCAACATTGCAAAGAGCAGCAAATGTCAAACGTCAAAGCTCTGTGAAGGTTGTAAAAAGTAAAACCCCTTTATGTCATTTTAAGTTCTACTTGGATATACGGGATCATCAGCTCGCTAAAAGAATCGAGGAACAAATTAGAGCATTTGGTGGTAGTCTTGAATTTTTTCTAACACCAAGTGTGACACACTTTATAACTGACAAGACTGTACTGCCGCCAAACAAAGGCACTAACATTATCAGGAATATAACAAATACAAATAATACGCTAAATAATTTTCCAGGCACGCCAAAAACTCCTGGTACTCCGACTACACCAAAAACGTCATGCTCAACCGAGTTACACGACAGTAACTCAACGCCTGGTGGTTCTCGAAAAGTCTGCCAATCCCGTGCTGATGCAATATTAAATCGTGCTAGAAGGCAAAGTGTTGCAGCCACAACATCATATGAAATTTCCGCATTTAAGAATTCCAGACCCGAAACGTTACCTATAAAAAGTGATACGAAAAATAAATATTCGATTTGGCAGACAGAATATGCTTTAAAATTTTTTAAGAAGATTCACATCGAATTAGCGGATTTTCTGGATATCAAACAACAAAAATCAAGTTTCAAGTCACAGTCGATCGAACCAATATATTTGAAAGGGAATTTTATTAAAATTGAATCAATAAAACGTAGTCAACGTCCGTACTATCAGCTATTTAAGAAGCCAATAGAGTGGCCCAAAATTGAACTACAACAAGAAGAAGGTGCCTTTCGTATATCTCCGCAAAAAATTCAGGACACCGAAAGAAACACATTCAAAATTAAGGACAAACAGAAAATGACTCGTAAGTCCCGTTCACGTTCCTCACAGCGTCAACAACCTACTGGTGTTCAGTCAATTAAAAAAAGTGTTACTGGCGCAAAACGAAATTCTAACATTGGAGGCACTGGCTGCAAACAAGTCAAAGAGACGAGCGAAAAGCAGTGCGGTGTTTGTGAGATCTGCAAAATTGAGTACGACGTGCTAACCATTCATTTAAAAACGAAGGACCACGAATATTTTGCAAAAAATTCGCAAAATTTTATAGCGCTTGATACATTAATTAATTCATCTGCTGACGTCAATAAGTTTCTGGAAGATAATAAGAAAAACATTAAACCAGAATTAGAAGAGGTTGAGGTTGATGAAAAGCATATGGACAATGGAATTGCCTATGATCCTTTGAGTAATATGGAAGCGGCTTTGTTTGAAAAACCAGCTGCTAAAAGTCGAACTGGTTTTGCAAATACGCCTTCACCCACATTACGCGAATCAAAGAGAAGTACAAAAGGAAAACATTCATCAGAGAAATTTCAAAATTCATCAAAACAATCTAGCAAATCGCCAAAGACAACACCAAAGTCAGCGAGCTCAAATAAAAATCCAAGTTCCATGCTGGAACTACAAAACCTAGAATCAGCTACTATAAATGCCTTAGCGATGGCTACGCCATCGGTACGCAAGAAACCCTGCGCTGCTTCCATTTCGCCGCCAATACGTGCTATGTTACCACCGTCGTCGCTATACAAGGTAGTGGAAACGCACGAAAACTGCACCACCCCGCGTAAATTGAAAGATGCCGGTGAACAAGCCGTTGCTTCGCCATCTATAATTGTTAAATTTAAGAAAGTACGACAGACTGAACTGTTGCGTTTAAATGGAGAGGCAGAGAATTTCATGTTTCCTAAACAACGCACTTCGAGCGAACTACCTACCGATATGGATCGCCAAACTACGTCAGATGGCGTACGTGTTAGCGTGTCCTCCACTAGTCTTGACAGCACAAGTGAAATACTTGACAACGATACAGAAAATACAGACAAGATGTCCCAGCAACAAAATTTCGTTGCGCAGAGAGCTATTGTTGCTGCTAAACGACGTAAAGGGCGGCAGACACATACGCAGAGCTTTCCGAATGCCCCCATCCAGCCAGATGTACAACTGAAAAGACCACGAAAGCGACCTGTTGCTGTTGGAGCAAACTTTATGGTTGCAACAGCAGGCATTACACTGCCAGAAGCGACTCGTAAAAGCAGTCGTACAGCGACAGCTATAGTGACTGCAGCAACAACAAACAGTCGGCTAATACGGGCTGCTGTAAAAGCTGCAAAAAACAATTGCCTACGTATGGCAACTAATGAAATGTCAATAAATATGGCTCCAACCAGCCGAAAAAGTTGTTTTCCTTTAGAAGCATCTGCAACCTCGACAATAGTGAAACCTTTAGAGGGGCCAGTAGCATCGTATAGGCAACGCTGCGAGACACCAGTTGTAAAAATGGAGGATAGGATGGGGGAATACGATTTTACCGATGATAGTTGTGATAATATTCAAATCAATAGGCAAAAAATTGCAATCGAACTGAACGAAGAAAGTGATGATGAACAAGACGATGATGACGAGGACGATGAAGATTATCTAAGTAGTAAAGAACGATATTATAAACGACGAAAATCATTTAATAAACCTAAACCGAGCCGAAAAATGCCTAACCGAGGTACAAAACCGCTCGGTGTGAGTCGTCAACGCCGAAAAAGGAAATCGAAAATGTTAATGAATGTGGATTATGACAGTGATACTGGGAGTGAGTTTAAATTTTATGGGAAAAAGCTAAAACAAGCGAATAATTCAAATGATCAAATATATTTAGATTCAGATTCGTGTACAAAACAAACTTCGTCAGAAAGCATAAGCTCAGCCACAGTCTCAGCCTCAGGCTCAGGCACAAGCTCAGGTACAGTCTCAGGCTCAACCTCAAGCTCAACTCCCACTTCCACCTCCACCGATCAGTCAGAGACGGCTCAACTTCCCGAATTACTTTACTCCTTTGAACGCGTGCCAATAGCAGACGTTTGGTATAAAGTTTTTTCGCGGCAAGATTCGTGCGAAGAACAGTATTTTCAATATTTTGGCTCAACAAAATATCGTAAATTGCCATATGAATTGGGACCGATACCATTTCAAAGTACACTGCAAAACGGTTTGTGTTGTAAACTTTGCACTGAAATTTCTGAAGTGGCAACAAGTTCGGAGTCTGCTCAACAGGTTGCAAATAATAAAGAACCCGCTAATGTTGAGAATTTTATACAAAACGAGACGAATATAATCTGGGATACAATAAGCAAATCAAAGACCAACGCTGTACCAACATACTCCGCGCAGGACACTGCTTCATCATCACAGTACACGCTTAAACACAAGAAGCTACATCTGCTCCAACGTTACCGTCAAGAGCAACAAGAGCTACAACAGAAAAAATTACAGCAACTACAGTACGATCAAAAACTAGAAGAAGTGGAGGCAAAATCTTTTGCCGTAGATGCAATAGCAACACTGCAAAAATGTGGCAGCAAGTCGAGCACACCTGACAGAGAGGGTCGTAATCATGGCCGCGCTGGTTCCACTCATAGCAATGCTAGTAGCTATGCCAGCAGTTCTGCAACTACAAGTAAAAGACATTATCGAAATAAACATCTCAACAAATCTGGTTTCCTAAGTCTTGAATTGCCTCCGCGAAAATCACCTCGCGAACATGCTTCGACACTTGCATTAGTGAGTTGCATAATAAAACAGCGACAGGATTCGCAAAGTAAACCTAATTCAGAAACGGATGAGCCGCTACATCCACTAACGCCGAAATTAAAAGAGGAGCCTTTTACATCAATAAAGCAAAACAAATTTTTACATTTAACAACAACTTTGCCATCAACAACAACAACAACAACAACAACAACACCAACAATACCAACACCAACAATACCTACTCCGACAATACCGACAGCAACTACAACACCAGCTGTATCCCTATCTAAAGTTACGAGACTATCAACTGGAACTCCAGTGGAAGAACTACGATTTGCGACAGAAATTTCTGAAAATGTTAAACGACTGCGCAGAGGTCAAAATAAATACGATCACTCTCCACCAGTTGTAGTGCCAATAAAACGGAAGCGCGGTCGACCACCACGTTCGGACAAATTATTAATGCAACAAAGTTCTGTACAAAAGCCAAATACTGTAAGGCGATATCGTAAACGAAATGTTTGCAATGCAAATGTTACAAAATATTACTATGGCGGTACGCCAACACCGGGTTTATTACCCTCAATCCGAAAGACTGGTTCAAAGAAAGGAGTACTCGAATTTGAGGTAGATAATACGGCTTTAAAGGCACTGGAAGAGGCAACAAAGCACAACAATGTCAAACAATTGGAGTGGGAAATCGATAAATATTTGCAAATGGCACATACCGATTATGAAATGGATACTGAAACGATCGCTGTTGGTGCTGGCATTGAAAGAGCGAGAAGAAACGAAAAACAAGCGACAGTTATCAAGAGCACCGGTACATTTGCGGACCTAAAAGATTTTAACTCCGATAAGTTCATTGCAAATGCCATTAACTTGGATACACCGCCGTCGACAGACTATTTCTCTAGTGATTTCGACTTGTACGATCTCTTCACGAATGTGCACAACAACAATGGTTCAGATGAGGAACACTGTGATGGAAAACGAAAACGAAATAGTCTGTATAATTCAGTTGCACTACATAGCTACTTCCGAAAACGCAAAAGTCTCAAGTCAAATCGTACCGGTTGGCCTAAAGCACAAAAAAAGAAAACCTCATCACGCCAACAACAAATGTTGCGTCAAAAAATACGCTTCTTACAAAATATCGATGATGACGTCAAACTGAAACAAGATCATATAGAAGACAATGTAAAAGGTATACAGACACGCGAAAGTGGTGTGATTACACCGCCAGATAGCGAAATGGATGAAAATACAAAAATGAATGCGAATAACGACGAAGAAGACGAAGAAGCTGATGGAGCTGTAGCTGACAAAGCTAAAGCTGAAGAGGAGTCATCTGATGAATCTGAAGAAGAAAAATTTGCAGAAGTTGAAGTTGAAGAAGAATCTGATTCGGACGAAGAAGAAACTGATTCCGAAGAAGAAGAATCTGAGGATGAAGTTGGTAAAGTAGTTCAAATTAAAAAACATCAAGCTGAAGAAATATCCACAGTAGCTAAAGTGGACGCAACTCAGGCTGAGGATGAAAGTGAAGAAGAAGAGAGTGGGAGTGACAATGATAGTGAAAGCGAAAGCGAGAGTGAGAGTGACGATGAAGAATCTGAAGAAGAAGTAGGTGTAGTTGGTGAATGTGAAGAAGCTGAAGATGAAACTGAGGGCGAATCAGAAGAAGAAGAGGAGGAAGAAGGTGACGATACTGAATCGGAAATTGTAAAAAATAGACCGAATGAAGATTATGCTGAATCAGTAGCAGATTCTAGGCAACACGAACAAGAAGAAAATGCTGATGCTGACGAAGAAGAGGTAGATGATGAAGCAGGTGCTACAGCTCAAGCCGACTATGAGGTTAATGAGTATTTAGCCAGAAGTACACGCGCACGCCGCAGTGCAGCTCTTGAAAGTCCAATCGACAAGTTAAACAATTCATTTCCTGGCATCGGCAACGCAGCCAGTTGCTCAACGCCAACAACACAAATGCTGCAAGACTTGCGCAACAATACACCAATGTTCAATTCCAGCATTGGAAGCTGCATCAGTCCAAGTGAAAAAGGAGGGGACAATTCAGACATATTTACCGTATCCTCAGACGGTCTAGAAACTGATTTCGATCTGAGCAATCAACAAGCTCAAGTCAAAGGTGGCGAAGAGGAACATCACCATGAACACTGCCCAAACTATACGCCGCCCAAACGTAAATTCGATTTAAGCAAATATGCACCAAAAAATACAAGTACAACCAAAAGCTCTACTGGCAAATCAGCGTTAACCCAATTTCTGAAAAAGGAGGTTCGGGTTAATTGCCGCCGTCTACGTGCACCATTTAGACGGTTCCGTTATCGTAGATAAAACATAATTCTTAATAAATTAAAAAAAATGAGAAAGAAAAAGTAAAATATGTTGGACTGAAGGAACAATTGTGTGACAATGAAACAAATATTAATAAATAAATCGAGCTATACATATGCATACAAAATTCGTTGAAATGGATGTTATATGTAAAAGTTAAAAATCAATTAAAACACATTAATTAATGTCAGCAATCAAGCTTTGTTAACGTATATTTAAGAAGATAATTCATTATTTCATTTTAATCTGTTTTTCTTTATATATATGTAATTATGAGATGTGAAATAGTTAATTGAATAATTATTAAATGTTATAGTTTAAATTATAAATAAATGTTAAAAACAAACAAATAAATAAATAAATAAATGCGTATACAAAACAAAAATACATGTGCTCGTGTGTGAACCTTTAGATATCTGCTAAATTTGCTATATGCAGTTGCAGTGCTGTCTAAAAATCTAGTTAATGGAATAGTTAAAAATTTATATATACTCGTATGTGTGTGTGTTTCATGTATATACATAATGCGAAAAGGATAAACGGTTTTAAAATCGGACGATTTTGTATATCCTATGAGAAATTTCAAATAAATTTTGCATGTAGCATAATAGTTATATTAAATTAAAAATAATTTAAAGAAATAGCCGCTAATTAGTATTTTGAAAGTTGTTACTTGATCACTCTACAAGCCTTACACATAAGTTATGTAAAGAAATTTTATGTATTATTGTACAATAGGACAAGATGTTGCGATTTCCTAAAATATTTGTATGTGAAATTCATTATATATTGTGTTAACTTTTTGTTAATGTTTATTTCCTTATTATTTTATTTGTTAAAAGAGATGAAACGAAGATTAATTAATTTTAAATGCAAAGTTAAATATTTTTCTATGCCTATAAATACGTAATTTTTAAGTA
>JXPL01004622.1:10627-22395 GCA_001015235.1 Sphyracephala brevicornis | reverse complement strand
TTGTCCAAATCTGTTATAGTAAATAAGATATAAAAATTCTATTAAAAAATTTCATATATTCTAATTATATGAAATCAACACCTGCAATAGAAAACTTAAAGCTAAACAAATTTTACTTAATGCCTCACAATGCAGAAAACAAATTGGAGAAAATTTTAATTACGTAATATATTATTTAGTTGCTTTATTTAAAATATATCTCTATATGTATGCTACAGTTGAAGTGCCGAATTCTAAAAGTAAATGCGGATAACTATACTATTTAATAATCAGAAAAGCAAAGTTATTTTATAATACTTAAATTTAAAAATTGTTTGTTTGATAGAATATCCTGTGAAATTCGTCGTTTACTAATGGCAAAACAAGTCCCATAATTTGTAAACAATATCGCTGCAAAGGAATATGAATTTCTATAATTTTTCATAATGCAACGTAGTTATTACGTTTTCTTAAATAACTTAACACTTTGGCTGTGGTATATAATTTTCTTTTTGTTTGCTTAAAGTATAAACGAAAGTAAAAAATTACTGAAGCAGAAATTTAGATTTTTATTTTAATTATTTTAAGATTTTTTAATATAATTTTAATGTATAAATTGCTATAAGTTGTTTGTTTAAGCATAACGGAGATTCAAAAAGGAACGAAATTAGATAAAGAATAAAAAAATTTCTTCATTAAATTTTTTGTTTTAATTTGCTTTTATTTTATTAAATGTTTTCGGTTTTTCTTGAATTCCTTATATTAAGACACATTCCTTGGCGATACAATTACAACATATGTATCCAAATCTTCTATTTAAAATTTGCGTAAATATAATTATAATTAAAAAGTACTTAAATAAAATTTAATAAATGCTTCTGCACACAAGTTATATCAATTAAGCTTTATGGTTGCTAATAATAATAAAAAGAATAAACTTAAATATATGTTTTATTTCTGAATAAAATTGTTTATACATAGGATTATTTTCCTATTGATTGCGTAATCTACTATAGATAAATATAACTGGTACTACAATTTTATTTAAACTGCCTTTTATAACGAAGAATTAGATGCATTGTTTGAAAGCTCCCTCGTCTCCTTTACCATACTTTTTTCATTTTAGGTTGTATTTCTTTCCAGCTCTCCAGTAATTTGATTCTCATCATTTGTTTTTTCGTTTTCATTGATTTGAGCTGTCATTGGTAAAGTCTCAACGGCATATTGTTTAAGGTTACTACTTTTAAGTGTTTCAGTGTTTTCGTCACTTGATTCTGTAGAGCTTGGTGCATCAGGTTGTGTGTTGTTTTGGCGGGGACATTTATTTCGTTGTTTCATCTTCTTTTTCAAACGTTTCGCACGTTTTTTTGAGGTCTTCTCTTCAGCATTCAGTCGATTCTGTTCTACTTTTTGTTGGTATTCCTCATCTAACTGTTCTTTTAAGCTCTTAGCTTGAATAGTTTTTTGGCGCGCGTATTCTTTGCGTCGTAGATGTCGATAGACGTGAAATTCGCCAGAACCTGCACCCGCACTAGAACCCATAACATTCCTTACAAATGACGGCACTGAATTCATGTAATCTTTTTCTCTTCTTGGTTCAGTTATAACTACTGGTTTATCCTTAAAAAATATATTTATAAATAGTACTTAATATTATTTCAGTTTTATCATTGCTTACTGGATTTTTCATTAGTTTTTCCAATTTTAAGCGCTGCAAATCTGTTGCCGTCTTAACTATTGGACGGATTTTTTCTTGGTTATCATTTTCAGTTATGTTTCCAATCTCACCTTTACATTCGGGATCTTTCAACAAATTCTTGATAAGAGACATCTCTATTAAAAACTACTTCATTTAATATTATATGAAATAAAGAATATAGGCAAAACCAAAATATTGAAAATATTATAAATTAAGAGACATAACAGGGTGACGAAAAATAAAATCAAGTGTAATAGATTATTGTTCGGCTCTCTATGTATCTTACTCTTAAATAATTAAAATCACTGCGCTAGAATCAAAATTTAATCATTGTCTTTAATCTATTTAGTTATTTTTCTTAGATATAGCGCATTGCTGTGAAATGAGGACGATATGATATACCGATTAGCACCTGTGTATATCCGTACGCATGCTATGCAGTGGTAAGGCTGCAATAGTAATAGTAAATGTAATAGTCAAGCTCAAAGCTGAAGATGAAGACCGATCGGAAAACGGTAAACTATGAAATAGAAAATATACAGTAGTCAACATATCAAATCTTACGGAAGTGACTATATTGGAGTCGAACACGAAGAAGAAGAGGATTCGTGTCAGCAAGCTGTCAGCTTTTATAGAAATGGTCACCCTGTTATTTCACTAAGCAGCTGTTGTTATAGTANTTTTATAGAAATGGTCACCCTGTTATTTTACTAAGCAGCTGTTGTTATAGTAAAAGAATTTAAGTCGCTCAATTATCATTCGTTTCTTGTGATTCGTGCTTGCGGGTTGTTAGTTACGTTTGAAGAAAGCGAAGCGTATACGAAAAACATCAAACTGGATATATAATAAATCTAGCAAGATAAAAATAATATTTTGATATATTTTAAAAATTTAATATGGACAAAAAAAAAACATAAAAATCAAAAACTTTACATATTTGCTAAAATCTTCAAAAACAAAATATAAAAACAAAATCAATTAAAGCAAATTGGGTTGTGTAACACCTCGAGGAAACACGAGAACAATGACTCTGGAAAACAATGGTAAATTGGCCGATGATGGTATGGCTGAGAATAATACTGAAGCCGGTAAAGCAGTTGCGTCCACTGACCACGAAACAATTGCAAAGAAAAAAGGTATTACTTAAGTACTGCTATTTGGCTACTGTCTAGCCTTAATATACACATATCGTCTTGGAATATTTGCTTTAGCAACTGTACAAATTTCCAAAGACAAAATTTATGAAATAAATCTTTTTGACGAATAGTTGCACAAATTGTGCTGAGTGAAAAATTGAATAAGATAAGTCACATAACAGTAGTTACGTAATTTTATTCTGAATGTGGTTCAGTTCAGTTCAATTCTTTTTCTTCTTTTTTGCCGCGTGTAATGTAAGTGCACCAATTAAAACTCAAGTAGAGACAAGCAGTTGTGCGCTGCTGCAGTAAAAATGGATATACATTTGTGCATGATTTGTGTAAATGGGATTGGACCCAGCAGCAAACTTGCCGGTATCCATGCAGTGTGTTTGTTTTTAACCTACAAGCAGCACACACGTGTTTTGCTTTTAAAGAAAAGAGCATGAGAATTTTCGAGTATAGAGATACATAAATAGCAGGACATTATAAAACAAAACAAAAAACAAAAATATAATTCAAGTATCGTCAGCTGGTACAAATGCATATGTATGTTCGTGCAAAATTCAAAATAACATTTTAAATAACAGCAATAATTACAATAAAATAATAAAAATTAAATGAATATGATTTTGTAGCTTGTGATTTCAGGTAATTGTTCAAAATTTTAAAATTTGATCTGTAGTGCTTCTTATCAAGAGGGCGCGGTCTTGCTATCATTGCTGTTATGTAAGAAGTCAATTTTGTTTTATATAATACATAATTAAAGCAGTTCTATTTATTTTATATCCTTGATATATTGGTAAATAAACATCCTCAAACAATAAAAACCAAGATTGAGCATACGTTTTAATAATCATATCTCTTATCTCAAATTGACCGAATTCGCTCTTATCAGTAAAGAGTTAATGTGCGGTTTCCAAATGCTTTTGTTTTACACAATTAGTTTACCTATATAGATGCTAAGGGGTAACACATGGAGTAAAATGTTTTTTTTTTTTAAATGTGTAATAATTCTTTCATACAATATGTTTTATAAATGGTGCACTTCATAAACCAATATAAAGTGGAATTTAATTAATTTATTGTTAGAAGCATAATCAAATCTGCATTTATATATTTATATACAAACAATACACAAATATAACATGCAGTAAAATATGAGTTAATAGTTTTCGTTTTTTAAATTAGTATAATGCATTTTCTTTTGTAATATTCATATATACATATGAACATTTACATATGTTATTGTATGTTTATATGTATATACATATATAAAAGTTTAACAAATAAACATATAATTTTATTTCAGGCAAAAATTTTAAGAATAGTAACAAAAAAGTTCAACTTACTAATGGACATGCTGTTGAGAAGCAGAAACAAATTGAAGTTCTTGCAGATTCAAATGACAACATAGTCAACAGCGAAATCACGAATATGTCTTCTAAAAATGAAGAAGAAATTAAAGAAAACGATTCTTCACTTCAACAAAAAGTAGATATTTTAACTAAAGAGTCTGTTGATGCAGAAGATTCTTCCTCAGAGAGCATTGACTTAGATGCTTTGCATGACAACGGAATTTCCATAAATATTCAAAGCCCAGGTACTGAATTACTTTGCATTCAATTGTCAAGTATGGAATTAGTTCAAGAAATTCATCAATTACTTATGGATCGTGAAGATACTTGCCATCGCACTTGTTTTTCATTGCAATTAGATGGGGTTACTTTGGATAATTTTGCAGAGCTGAAGTCAGT
Organism: Sphyracephala brevicornis; assembly: GCA_001015235.1. Taxonomy (NCBI): domain Eukaryota; kingdom Metazoa; phylum Arthropoda; class Insecta; order Diptera; family Diopsidae; genus Sphyracephala; species Sphyracephala brevicornis. Next base: position 17,824 of record JXPL01004622.1, on the reverse strand, counting down.
TGAAGGTTTGAAACACGGTTCTACTATAAAAGTGGTGGAAGAACCTTACACAATGCGTGAAGCAAGAATACATGTTCGCCACGTACGTGATTTACTTAAAAGTTTAGATAACTCTGATGCTTATAATGGAGTTGAGTGTAATTCTCTTACTTTTTTGCATCAAATAACCCAAGGGGATTTAATGGAGAAAAAAAAATCTCGTCCTGATTCTGTTGATTGTACTCCCCCTGAGTATGTTGTACCTGGAGTAAAGGAGGCGCCCTTACTACCATTGCAACCAGGTGTTAAAAACTTAAAGGGACAGCAAGCTCTAAAAGTGTTAACTACATCTGCTTGGAATCCACCACCTGGTCAACGTAAACTTTATGGTGATCTTATGTATTTATATGTTATCACAATGGAAGACAAGCGTTTTCATATATCCGCATGCCCCAAAGGTTTCCATATTAATCAATCCAGTGATGAAATTTTTAATCCAAAGGCAGATAGTCCTAGTCACTTAAGCCACTCATTGATTGATTTACTTTCACAAATATCACCAACTTTTAAAAAAGTTTTTCAACAAATGCAAAAGAAACGTACATTACGACATGCCTTTGAACGTGTAGCGACTCCTTATCAAATATACCAGTGGACTGCTCCACCTCAAGAACATACCGTAGATGCTATAAGAGCTGAAGACGCATTTTCTTCCAAACTTGGGTACGTTAAAGTTAGTTAATAAGTAAATGTATCAAAAGTTTTATAATTTATATATATTTCAGTTATGAAGAACATATTCCAGGACAAACACGTGATTGGAATGAAGAGCTGCAGACCACAAGGGAATTGCCACGCAAAACCCTACCGGAGCGTTTGTTGCGTGAACGCGCAATATTCAAAGTTCATGGAGATTTTGTCATTGCAGCCACGCGTGGAGCTATGGCTGTTATAGATGGCAATGTACTAGCTATAAACCCTGGTGAAGATCCAAAAATGCAAATGTTCATCTGGAACAATATATTTTTTTCGTTAGGCTTTGACGTGCGTGATCATTACAAGGAATTAGGTGGTGATATCGCTGCCTTTGTAGCTCCACGCAATGACTTACATGGAGTGCGTGTTTATAGTGCTGTTGACGTCGAAGGTCTTTATACACTTGGTACGGTTGTAATAGATTATCGTGGATATAGAGTCACGGCACAGTCGATTATACCTGGAATTTTGGAACGTGAACAAGAACAATCGGTTGTTTACGGTTCAATTGACTTCGGAAAAACAGTGCTTAGTCATCCAAAATACTTAGAACTTTTACAAAAAGCTGGGAAACATTTAAAAATATTACCGCACTCAGTTTTGAATGAGCGAAATGAGGAGGTTGAACTTTGCTCCTCCGTTGAGTGCAAAGGCATTATCGGCAACGATGGTCGTCACTATATTTTGGACTTGCTGCGCACATTTCCGCCAGATGTAAATTTTTTAATTTTGGATGATGTCGAATTAAGTTCTGAATTAAAGTCAATGGGATTCCCCATTGAGCACAAACATAAACTTTCCTGCTTACGTCAGGAATTACTTGAGGCTTTTATTGAAGATCGTTATGTGAGCTTTATACGCAATGCTGCAGCTCATTTGCAACAACTGAATGCCAACAAAAATAAACTAGAAATAACAAATGGAGAAACTCAAGAAGATAAAGAATCGACCACGACTAACACATCAGATGAAGAAAAAATTTGTGAAAGTGATAAAGCAAAAGATTCTGATAAAAATGCAAATGATGCAATTGTAACAGCATACGATGCAATCAAGGAAGCCCAAACAAATGTAGCTACAGCCGATGAAAAACAAGCAGCTGAAGTGGTGAAGCGTGCGTGCGCAGCTGTTGGTTCACTCAAAGAAAAAGAATTCGATTTTAGATTCAACCCTGACGTATTTTCGCCAGGCATTCGACATGTTGATGATCCTAATGGTCCAAACTCACTAGAGAAGCAGAAAAAACTCGTTCAAGATGCTGCCGAATTTCTAGTCACAAAACAAATTCCCGCATTTATCAAAGAACACAGGACACATACATCACCTCCGATGGATGGGTCTAGTATTACAGAGGCATTGCACAGTCATGGAATTAATGTCAGGTAAGCAACAGCATATTAAGAGTAAAAAAGGCAATATTCTTATGTATATTTATAATCAATTTTTTTCAGATATTTGGGCAAAGTAATTGCAGCTGTAGCACAAGAACCGCGCATGGATTATTTGCATCGTATCGGTGTAATGGAACTGGTTTTACGTGCAACAAAACATATATATTATCCTTACATGCAAAATACAGATCCAATGCATTTGGCTTCCGCCATTAGTCATTTCTTGAATTGTTTTCTTACTTCTGGACATAGTATTACAGGTAGTGGCTCCAGTACAGATGATAGTCATAAATCTAATAAACGTAACAAAAATAAGAACAAAAACAAAACTAAACTCTTAATGAACAACGAATGGCAATTATTGACACCAAAATCGTTGTGGCAGCAAATAAAGAAAGAAGCGAAATCATATTGGGACTTTGAACTAAAATGTGACACCATTGAGAGTATTGTTGAAAAGTATGGATTGCAGCGAATAAGTTTATTACGGGCATTCTGCCTTAAAGTCGGTATCCAAATTTTGTTGCGAGAATATAATTTTGAATCCCGCAACAAAGTTATTTTCCACGACGACGATATATTAAATGTCTTTCCTATTGTGAAGCATATTAGCCCTCGTGCTTCAGATGCTTACAATTTCTATACTACTGGTCAGTCTAAAATTCAACAAGGACTATTTAAAGAGGGTTACGAGCTGATAAGCGAGGCTTTGAATCTCTTAAACAATGTGTTTGGAGCAATGCATGCAGAGAACGGTTCATGTTTACGTATGTTAGCACGTTTAAGCTATTTACTTGGTGATCCTCAAGAAGCATTAACAATCCAACAACGTGCAGTGATTATGAGTGAACGAGTCAATGGAATTGATCATCCTTGTACAATTTTGGAATATGTAAGTCTGATATTCAATCTAAAACATAACTTCCATCATCAATCGTTTGTGTATACTCGTATAATTTCAGACACATCTATCACTTTATTGTTTCGCCAATAGCCAAGTAAGCACTGCATTAAAATTGTTATACCGTGCGAGATATTTGTTGGTTCTTATATGCGGTGAAGATCATCCAGAAGTGGGTCTTATAGATGTATGTTATCTAGTCATTACTAATAAATCATAAGGGATATAACAATTATTTTCTTTAACTGATTTAGAGTAATATAAGCTTAATTTTGCATGCTGTGGCAGAATATGAACTTTCTCTCCGCTTTATCGAAAACGCGTTAATATTGAACATTAAATATTATGGTGAGAAGTCTATGCATGTAGCTGTTAGTTACCATTTAGTGGCCAGGACGCAGTCATGCATGGGTGATTTCCGATCTGCGCTGAACAACGAAAAAGAAACATATTCTATTTATAAATCTCAGGTAAATTGCAAATAGTGATATTTTATTTAGAGGTGCAAATATGAGTTATTTTAGTTGGGAGAAAATCATGAGAAAACTCGAGAATCTGCAGAATGCCTTCGTGTTTTAACACAGCAGGCTGTTCTACTACAACGTAAAATGAATGATATCTATACAAATGGAAAGCTGACATCTGGTCTACCCCCAATACATATTCAACAACCAACAATGGGTTCAGTGTTGGATATGCTTAACACAATAAATGGCATTTTATTTGTACAGATCAGGTAATTTAATTGCACTGAATAAATGATAATTGAGTTATAAAAATGTACATTATATTACTCCTTAGTCAAAAAGATATAGCCAGAGTAAAAACTGAGATCGAAAAGCATCTTAGAACAACAAGTGAAAGCAATGAAACGACAGAGACCCTGAAAAAGTTAGTTAACGGGGACAGCGCTTCTAATGGCTCAAATGAAGAGACTGAAATTGTTCAATCAAAAGAAGCGATAAACGGGAGCATTAAAAATTCAAATGAGAAAAATAATGACGAAAATAATTCTCATACTTCAATTGCTGCCAATAGTTAAATAGTTTGTAAATAATTATTTTTTAAATGTTCAGGTTTTATTGAAAATATTTTAAAAATAACAAAACCACAAATATTTTCTAGTAATGGAAATAAATTAAAATCGTTCGAGTTAACCAAATATGCATACATTCATAAAAATTAATATAATTACGCTGTTTACAAACAATTTCAATTCGTACCTAATTCCGGTTAGAATTGTCGCAATTTGAATATTAAACAATGTGGAGCGAACAAATATTGGAACCACGAGTAAAATAAAATTGTAACATTCAAAATTCGCTTACGATAACAGTTAAATGTTATTTTAAATAGTCCTAAATATGTGAATGTGTATGTATTGTAGTTGGATTAAAAAACTTTATTTATAAAATTAATTTTTTCCATTCGGAATATACAAAACTGTGTTCGATATAATATTGATAAACTACTGCAGCAGATACATACACGCACACACAAGCTTATACAGTTTAAAAGAATTGTTGCATTATATTTAATTTAAAAAGGAATATCAAAAATTCAAATAAATAAGTAAAATACACTTTTTAGAAAAATCATCAATAGTAATTTTTTATATTGAGACATGCGTATTTGCCTTTTTATAAAATTAAATAATAATCCAGAGTTAATAATCCTTATAACAAATATACAAGAAAATTATTCAAAAAGAAATACATTTTTGTTATTTTGTGAGACTGGTGTGTAGAATATCTTTTTTTTATTTATTTCTGAAAAATATATGTATGTACATATATAAAACTATCAACATAAAAGAATGAACTACTTGAATAAAATGTAAACTTTTACATTCACTAAACTCTTAATTGAACATTTTTAACATTTTCGAGTTGAATTATGGACTTTTGGTACGCTTATGCAATCTCTAAAACTCGTACGCTATCATTATTTCATTTAATTTTCTTTATAGTTTTGCTCATAGGTACTTTTATAAAGGTAAACGAATACCTTAAATGATAATTTCTAAACATTGCTGAAGTACACAATATTATTTTAATAAATGGATTGCTAGACTTATTTGCGCTTTTTGCACTTATTTCTGCCTTTTCTTCGACGTCCGGGAGCTTTGGGGGATTTTCCAATTTTTTGTTTTTGGTTCGCGGTATTTGTGTTGTTCTGTTTAGTGATGCGACTTTGGCCACCTATTTTCTTTGAAGGCAATAAATGTTGGCTAACTAATTCACCTAAAACTCCTTGATGAGCTAACATCGAAAGAAAAGTACAAATAAATTCATCATAATTGTGGGTGCGCCGGCAATCGTCGACCTGAAACAATGAAAAAAAATGTAAACAAAATGTTAAAGATTGAATTTAACTCCTTACCTTAAACATGTAACGTTTATCATTCTCATCATTCAGATGTTGCTCATTGATAGCAATTTCTGAATCCAAGTTTTTAAGTAAAGATTGCAGATCACGTACTGTAAAAGCATTTGCTTCCAATAATGTTGATGGTGAACTACTGCGTTGTTGGTCCACGCCTGCACCAGATTCACTATCGGTTTCGCAACAGTCATTCGCTTTGAGTAGTTTTTGCAAAGTGCCTGACACGATTGCTTGATTTGTTCGCAACATTTTTAATTTATGTGTAATAGCTATACGCCTATCAGGTACGACTGCCATCAAATTAAATCGTATGTCCTGTTCGCCTGTAGCAATACCCAGACGCTCTGCCATTACCCGACGAAATTTATCTGTCCAGTCTTCACAATCCTCCCAAGGACCATGATCCATTGGATAAGGTTTAAGGCCATCCAATTCAAAAAGATGTCCATTAATTGGAACGAAGCTAACAAAATGAAAAGCTTCACCAGCTGTAAATCTTCCTGTTGAAACGCCAGCGCCAGAATTACGATCCAGTCTTCTACGGGCTTGTGGCATAGCATGAGCATTATGAGCACAAGCTAACTCGGGGGTGTTACCAATAGCCCAACCTTTGTTCTCAGGCGACATGCCTTTCGTATGTGCTTTTAAACGACTCAATGTATTCCCCAAATGTAATTCAGCTTCACTGCAATTAAGCAGAACTGACAACAGTGCATGTGTAGCACAACTATTGGGCACTACTTGCTGAGCAAAAAATATGCTCGAAACGGCTTCCTCATCCTTAACAAAAATCTCAGCAGTAGTTTCAACTATTTTTCTGCGGGCCCTGCGTTCTTCGATCCAGCGAAATAGGAATATGAAACCATAGACAGGTCCTTCAATTGGTTTTTGCAAATCGTAAACTTCTTCAACTTGAACATCTTTAACCCCAAAATCTTCCAAGAGTAGTGTAAACAAACCAGGATCAGATTCAAGCTCCAACCAACCATCGCTTAGGCGATTTATATCTACTGGCATTTTTGCAGACATTTAGCACGGTTTTCTTTCTTTTATTAAAATTTATAAATTTTATACAAAACGTATACACAAATCTTCCATAATTCTTATAGCGTACAAAAAAACAAACCCTAACATATATCAATTTATTTCTATTGTTTCAATTTGATTAAGTTAGTTGCGATTCATTTGTTTTTGTGTTTTCATAATAATTCATATTATAAAAAGGTGGCAGTAATAAATGTTTGTAAGTTTTATACAGGGCGTTAAAGGCATATGTACATATTTATATATATATATGCGACAATTACATATGTATTCTATTTTGACACATGTATATTTATGTGGAAAAGTTTACTTATATAACTGTAACTCGTCATATCTTACTCTCTGTTTTGATGGTCAATAAGTATACTTATAAATTATTTTAATTTAAAAATTAAAAGTTTTAAAAAAAAATTGTCAAAATATTAACACATATTTATGTATATTGTTTAATTAATTAAATATTCTAAATTAAAAATTTTCCATTAGACAACACTTAAATTTCTGTCACTCAGCTGTTGCAGTTGGCGAGTTATATTCTAATAAATAAAGCACAAGTAAAATAAATTTTAGCAGCAAATTAAAGCAATTCATTAGCCAGAGAAAAATGGTCCGGCGTACGTTAATTTCGTTACTTGCCGCTAAACGGGTTCCGCTTATTAAATTTCGCAAAGGAGGTCACACTGGGCATCCTACTACAGTTTCTGCAGCAAATCAGGCGAGTGCAAGTTCTACTACCGCGAC
>JXPL01004604.1:336-10486 GCA_001015235.1 Sphyracephala brevicornis | reverse complement strand
CGTCAATAATTTAAGCAACTATACAATTAAGGAATTCCTAATCAAACCGCTAATATTGCAAACTGTTACTATTTTGTACAAACATTTTTATAATCTAGATCATTCCACGAAAACTACGTGCAGAGGAAAGTCTTTTGTTATTTTTCTAATATAGTTGTATAAATAAATTATAAAATATAATATAATTAATATTTTAAAGGGGAATCACATAATAAATGTGCCCTAAATAAATTTACAATGTAAACAGCGTACAAATAATTTAAAATGTAGTATTTTTATACGAACATTTTTAATATTAATAAATAAAAATTTGTTTTTAAATTTTCACGAACTTAGGGAAATTTAATTTAGAATAGTAAATCCAAACCTAGTCTGATAAGCTCCACTGCACCCAAAATGGTTATAATGCAGTATACATATGCTATTTGCACATTCCCTGAAGGTACAATTACCTTCCAAGCCTCTTTCAACAACACATCTCATNTTTTCACATTCCCTGAAGGTACAATTACATTCCAAGCCTCTTTCAACAACTTCACATCTCAACAACCGTCAATACAAATATGGTGTCAGCATATGGCTGATATGAGAAACATATATACCTCTATGAATATGTTTGAAGCTTAATATATCAATGATGTCTATGTTTATACCTTCATTGGAATGCATTAGCTTGCAGAACTTAGTACTATTGAACGTTTTTATATTTTTCATTATCATATATTTTATGAGGACGGGCAGACGGACAAATCTGATCGAAACTTATTTAATACAAATTAACTGAAATTGACCATTAAATTATGGTTTTCAAAACTAAAACATCAGATATTAATGATTTGCAATATTAAGCAAATTAAATTTCACACATAACTTAAACAGCGTATGTAATGCTCTCTCATGAAGGTTTTTTTTAAATATAACTAAGCAAATGTATTGAAATTGAAAATATTGCTGTTTCATTTTAATGCAGTTCATCGATACGATATAACACAATATAAACACTCTCATAAATTACTTAAAAAAGGACTACAACTAATATTACTCCTTATTCTCCTCGGTGCTATTATTTTTGGTTTCTGCCGTAGTTTCTTCCTTAGCGTACACATCAAGAATATTTACAAAGTTATTTTGATGCGCTTCCAATTGTTGGACCATATTACTAGTGGCCATATTTAATGTCTGCACTAGTTCAGCTTGTGCATGTTGTAAGCCAGGAAGTTTGCCGTATTCCATTAATTCATTTCGACTTAGTAATTTATCATGTACAATACCCCCTAGTAATATCATTTGCGGCACTTTACGTAAAATACGCATTAGTTGTGATGACCGATCTTCTGATGAAAATACCAAACAGTAGGGTGTGTCAAAAAGCGGCAATAGAGTCTCATATTTTGTATCATTAAGTGCTTTGGCCATAATCTTTCTGCCATAAGTTTTTAGATGAATATTCTGTTTATGTAAATCGACACGCACATTGAACAAATCATCTGAAGTGATGGAATTCAAATGATATATTCCAACCATGCGGGAATGTTCAAACCAATTGCGTACCTCACGTGCAATTATATTCGTATAGGGGTTTTCCTCTTCCGTTTGTTTAACAGTCCTAAAGCATTTAATACTTTTTGGTTCCTCCTCATAACGTGGTTGTGTTACAGCTAAGACTAAAGCACGCTGATAATGTGGTTGCCTTGGACGTTGTATATTTATTTTGCCACGATAGCGTTGGAATTGTGTGAGTGGCGTGCGGCTGGACAACAAAAATGCTATAAAACATTAAATATTATGATTGTATAACTTTCATTATTAAAAAAAACATGTTTCAAAAAAATAATATTTGTATACCTTTGTGTATAATGTTCGACATTATTTATTAATGTTTGAAAATTTTATAAAGTTAATTTAACTATTACTGTATTTTTGATTAAAATTTAGAACTTTTATTAATTATTTTTCAATTTTTTGGCGTATAGTCGCCGCTCGCACATCCACTATTGCTTTATATATTTGTAAACAGCTGTTTTGAAATTGAAGGCATTTTACTCACATAAATTTCCGCAAGAGGGTGCAACATCGCTGTTTATCGTTGGTCAGCAAAGTTTTCAGTTCGTCTTGGGCGCGGAAGTAAGTTATCGAATAACAATTATAATATAATATAAGTTATTATGTTATTTAATTTTAAATTTTATTATGTTGCGCATTTTTACATTTGGAAAAAATCTAAGCATAGTTTGAAATGCTTTTTTGTTGAAGTGATGTTCAATAGCATACATTTAAAACTATATATATGTTCACATGTATGTAATATTTATCCACATACAAATATAGAATTTTGGAATTAAAAGTATTTGACTAGACTGATATAATACAATATGAGTAAAAGTCGTTAGAACTGAAATTTGTCATAAACGAGTGTGCATATTATATAAAATATTAAATTAATTATGGTTCAAATAACAGGTCTAATACTAACTCTGATTTAGTATAGTTTACAAATGGCTGCGTCTTTAAGGGTAGCGAATGACACAATTTACAATTGTGATACGCGATTAACATGGAAAAAGGACAGTTGAGAGGTATCAAGTCTGCAGTGTGAATTTTATCCACAAACTCTGAAGCAATTCACATGTGATCACTTCAGCTAGGAGTAGATATCTAAAATGCATTTAAAACGTTGATGTGCTAGCAAGAACCAAGTTGGTTGCTAGGCTAGGCGTAATGCACGAATTAATGGAGGGAAGAGTGAATTAAATGAATCTTGTGCTCCATATGTTTTAAATTTTCTTTTATCGATGCAATAGTGGCTAACACGGTAGCCAGCTTAATAATTTTTGTAATATTTGGTAATACACTCAACNTTATTTTATAAAAAGGTATAAACTTTAATTAATTCATCTAAAAGGAACATACATTTAATTATAAANCGTTCCAGAAGAAACTGTGTAAAAAAAAACGTGTAAAAAAATACACTGTGGTCATATAATAGATGATTGGTTCCATATCTCTAAACCCTCTAAAATTAAGTGAGAGAAATAAATTTTAATTAACGAGAGTTTNAAGTTATGTTTATTTTTATTAAAATATAAATCAAATCTACATACTCGTATGTGTCTTTTGTACGGTTTATTTTATAAAAAGGTATAAACTTTAATNTATCCCTAAACCCTCTAAAAATAAGTGAGAGAAATAAATTTTAATTAACGAAAGTTATGTTTATTTTTATTAAAATATAAATCAAATCTACATATATGTGTGTTTTGTACGGTTTATTTAATAAAAAGGTATAAACTTTAAANCATATCCCTAAACCCTCTAAAAATAAGTGAGAGAAATAAATTTTAATTAACGAAAGTTATGTTTATTTTTATTAAAATATAAATCAAATCTACATACTCGTATGTGTCTTTTGTACGGTTTATTTTATAAAAAGGTATAAACTTTAATTAATTCATCTAAAAGGAACATACATTTAATTATAAAACTAGGAATTTAACATTAAAGAAAACAGTTAAAAACAAAAAGTAGATGAATAATTAAATTTTCATAGTAAAAGTAAACCAAATTAAAAATAAAAAAATTTTGTAAATCATGAAGCGAACGTAATGATTAAACCATATCTTTATTAGCTGTCATCATCAGATGCCATATACATTCGTTTTATTAAAATGGGTTGAAAATCACTACCACCACTCGAAATATTTTGTGTTTCAGTAGCACACTGTAGTAATGAGGTTCTATCTGTTATATCAACAAGAACTAGACTTTTTCTTACTGGTTCGATATTTCCACATTTATATAATTCTTTGTAACGAGCCATACATAGCATCAGTTCACGTTGGAATTTTGCAGCTCTTTCCCTAATGGGATGGCTTGTAATAAAATGGTTTCCCATTGAATTTGTCAGTTGAAGTCCTTCTTGTATTGTAATTGCAGTGAGTTCAACTGGTTCATCACTATCACTGCTTTCTGTAGAATCAATTTTCTCAAAGGCAATCTGTATTATTTCGTCTTCGAGAACATTTTTAACGAGCTAAAGCAGAATACTTTTTCCAATCATTAGTTACTGTGACAGCTTTATCCTTTCCAAAATGTCCAGAATATATTGGAATGCTCGCTTGATGTAGTAAGTTTCAAATGTAGCGATAATTCCTTGGTCGAACGGTTGAATTAGGGATATCGAGTTCTGTGGCAAGAACAAAACTTAAACATTTTCGAATACCAACGCTGGATGGCCGGGTGCATTAACTTTTATTAACAAAACTTTAAATTCCAAGCCTTTTTTACTCATATAGTTTCTTGTTTCTGGGACAAAATATTTATGGAACCATTTTTATCTTACTTATCATTCGTTTTGAATACATTCAGTTGTTTTGAATGCATTCATTTGTTTTGAATACATTCAGTTTTGTTTTGCTATGCCATTGCTTCGTCGTGAATGTTAGAATATAAATGACAGCAACTCATAAGATGTATGTTTGAATAAACTGAATGTGGTGTATTCATACTCTTTCACTGAACTGAATGTGAAACAGTATGAGTAATAAAAGTTTGAGTAAGACCATTTTTTGCGAACCGTGTAAAAACAGAATTGAGTGTAGTTTTTTTATTTTGACTATACGTTGAAAGACTTCGACTACATCTGTTGGGTCTTATTAAAGATTTTGTTGCATTGCTGATAATCATAAACGCAACTTTTTGACACAAAACTTTGGAATTAAATGAAAAGTACTCCTAGTACAGAAGGTGATGCTCACGATGTCTTTCAATCAACGACACTTCTCTTGTCTTTCCTTCTATGTTCCTGACGTCCAGCACCCGGTTACATACCGAAAGGCTATAACTAAATTTTGCCGTATGAGCTGACATACGCACCTCTAAGTTATCTTGATGTATGTTAATCAATTAAAAAAACCAAATGTATGTATATGTGTATAAATTAGACAAAAGATTTAATAGGTCTCACCTATTTGGTTTACTTATAACGAGATAGTAGTTAATTTTTCAACACATATTTAACAAATAACTGAATTTTGAATTTTTCTCCTAGAGTTACTATGAGCTTAGTAACACAGCCTTCCTATATGGATTTGAGGGGCACTTTTGGCCATCCGTCTGAAATTTGCTGCAGCACCTACTACTGTATGCGTCTAAATTAATTATTTAAGCACTAAATTTTCATAAACTAAAGTTCTTTTATACTTTTTAGATTACACATGCAGTAATTTAAATTTAACAACGCTTGAAATTGTGCCAAGAGTTGTCATATTCCCAGGTTTTCATAAAAAATCAAACATTTATGAGCAAAAACTGAATATAAAAAATGAAGGAAATGTAAGTACATACATACCATATGTATATCATAGGAAAATGTTTTAAAATTGTTACGTGTACAGTGTAAAAAATAATTTTAATCATCATCATTGTTAAGACACATGTTTCATATACATTAAAACCAAATCACTTGTTTAACAAAATTCTTTTATATTCTTTTTCATTACATTTAGTTTCCTCGACGCATAAAACTTTTCACAGACAGTCCTGACGACACATTTATTACGATACCATCGCGTTTGTTATATGATCATATAATACCTGCAGAAAATATTGAAATATCCATCGTAATAAATCCAAAGGATAAGAGCCGTTTGAACATAAGCAGAAATGTTTACATCCAAGTCGAACATCCAAATACTATGTTCGAAGTTCCCATAATAAGTAAGTTATGGTGTTTTACTATGTAAATGGTGAAAATTGATTTTAATTTTCATTTTCAGTTTTATCTGATAAACTAAAAATAAGTCTTCCAGCATTTATTCAATTCATACCCACTGCACCACAAATGAAAACCTTTTACGAATTCGTAATATATAATCCAACAAAGAATAAAGTATATGTTAAAATAAGAAGGTAAGGCATTAAACAAAATTTTATACTTTATCAATGAAAACATGTGATATATAAATTTGCGGTTTTAACAGTCACAATGAAGATTTGATAGTTATTCCCAAAGGTGTTATCAAAAACAATGATTATATGCGAGTCTTACTAAAACTCGACGTGCGTGACGAAAATCCACTAAGTTCTTATATCAAAATAAAGATTGATAATGGTGAGTTCAATGTACAGTGGATGCTTTGAGTAATATTGAACTTCATATAAAAATTGTTTGAAAATTAAAAACAATTCCGATTATTATTGTTACTTTATTTGAAAATCCTTTTACGTTAACGAATTATTAAATTATTATTGGTAAGCGCATAATATTATGTCTTATTTAACAATGTATCCAAAATGTTATCTAAACGAAACCTTCGGTCATCAATTATGAATCAAACATGCCTGTGCCTTAGGAAATTAAACGAACATTATTAACGGAGCAAAATTTTTCATGGACTTTTCTATTCTGTATATACTGTATATATTATCTCATAATGCTATCCACATTGATACATTGCTATTCATTATAATTCTAATTTGAGCAATAGTCAATACTACAATTTTTCTTCCTTAGCCAAAAGTCCATTTTGTTCCAGCATTTTGATACTTTCTGGCATCATTCAGTATTACTGTTAATCTATTGAGACTAAATTAATGTACAGTAAATAAATGTAACATTGGCTCTTGAGTCCTTGATTTTCATTAAGCTACGTTTATTTTTGGTGTACTGCATGTTTGGTGTACTATTGGTAAATTGTAGTGCCCATCTGTATCTATTATTTTATTACAGTTATATTTTATACCACTTTGCATTTTTTTTTTAAATTATTAATATTAATATTAAATTTATCTTAAAAATTTTTCCAAATTTCGTTATATAATGGCAACGAATGTAGAACCTTTCGCCGCTGTATACTACGAACATGAACCAATAGTGGGTTCAATATATTTTGCTGAGAGTCATCTTGAATTTGGTTCCTTAAATTACGGAAAAAAGTATGTAAAGGAATTAAGAGTTTGTAGCGAGTGTGACAAGAAACTATATTATGAATTTAAGTTCTTAACAAGTATGGAAGAATTGGAAAACATAAAGTTAAGCGATGCATCTAATTTCGAGGCCGGAATTATTTATACTGATCATACATCCTCACAATTCGATACATCCAATGCTGATAGCGAATCTACAAGTACTAATGACACAGTTGAAATCTTACGTGATAAATATTGTCCAAAGGTTTACCAACACTTTCAAATGCAAAATTGGGTGTGTATATCTAAAAAATTTAAACAATATATTTTCAGTCTATTACATAAAAGTTTTGTTTTTTTTTTCTTCAGAGAGGTATTTTGAACCCAAAAACTTCAACCAAGTTTGATATAACATTTGCACCAAATTTAAATGAAGAATTCGATTTTGATGATTCCCTAGAACCCCCGTTTAAGATTAAAACCTATTTATTTATAACAATATTTTGTGGAAATGAAGTAATTAACACAAGAAGAATTCTATTAACTGGATTTATACTGGGACCCGAAGTAGAATTGAGAACACCTGAAGTAGATTTTAAAAATATTTATATGAGTGAAGAACACTTTCATCAATTTCATTTTTATAACAAAGAAGGTGTGAATTATTTTCAAGCATTTATATATTATAAAAATTTTAACACTTGTTTTACACTTAGGACGATTTCGTGCCAGAGTATGTTTTAAGGGTACGGAAGGTTTAAGTCAGTGCACAGCATCAATGCAACCTAGGGAAGGTCTGTTGTTAGACCGCCAGCGAGGTGGATTCTTTTGTATGTCGTTTTTTACGCAAATGATAGGCAAATTTACGGAGATTTTGCTATTCAAAGTAAAAAATGGCAAAACTCTAACTGCTTTGGTGAAGTGCGTTAGAAAATATTTTCTGAAAATTTCATAAAAATTGTATCTTTATTTCAGTGGTGTTTCGAAGCAAATAAGAGTTCTTACCACTCCTGAAAATCCAGACTTGGGCAAAATTGCTTTTGCTGTGCCACAAGTATTTGATGTTTACCTTAAGAATCCACTTTATACGCCAATCGTTTTAAAATGCTCACCAAGTTGCGATGGCACTGATACACCATTAGTGTTAAATGTATATGATAAAAATTTTCTGCCAATAGACGTCGACGACCCTATGAAGAAATATTTTGATATCAATGCAGACAATCAAGCAGCTTATGAAGAAGAAATGTATTTGCAAAATATTCATGACAAAGAAAAGCAAGCTGAAAGCGAAAAAGAACAAACAGACTTCGAAAGTACAGAATATGAGTCTAACGAAGAAGAATCAAACGAAATCGAATATGATATCAATATAGACAAAACTGAAATAAAAAATACCGAAAATACACCTTCTGAAGAAGAAAATGAAGTAGTAGAATGTCCATATAAAAGAAAAAAAAAATGTTCTGTTCGAAAATTTTACGGTATAGATCAAGATCGTACTGACGATGACAGTTCAGATAGTCAACAAACTGTTGATGATTTTCAAATGTTTGCACCCTCTTCAGCAGATGTCGATGAAAATCTTATTAATGCAGATTTACCTAATAAAAAATTAAGTGAAAGAAAAATAAAATTCAGTAAAATCAGTCTTTATCAGTCAAACAGTTTACTTGATGCAACAGCCGAAGAAGAGGAGGAAGAGCTAAAACCCTCAGCACAATTAATTAAAGTGTCTTCAAACTCTACAATATATGATTACCTGGGTAAAAAAGAACAACTGCCAGAAGAATTTGAGGAAATCATAGGTAAGTTAACATTTAAAGGATTGAAACGGAATAATAAATAGTAAATAACTAAAGGTTATTAGTTGGTAGTATACGCGTTATTTGATCTGCAAGAAAGTAATTTCGGTTTTGTAGTGAAAAATGAAATTGATTTGTTGTGTTAAGTAGTATTCTTTCAATTCATAAGGAACTCAAATAGCAAATTTCTTAACGAATCCNAAAAATGAAATTGATTTGTTGTGTTAAGTAGTTTTCTTTCAATTCATAAGGAACTCCAATAGCAAATTTCTAAACGAATCGNTTTAAAGGATTGAAACGGAATAATAAATAGTAAATAACTAAAGGTTATTAGTTGGTAGTATACGCGTTATTTGATCTGCAAGAAAGTAATTTCGGTTTTGTAGTGAAAAATGAAATTGATTTCTTGTGTTAAGTAGTATTCTTTCAATTCATAAGGAACTCAAATAGCAAATTTCTTAACGAATCCAAAACATGTTAAGCGATTTTAATTGTTGTGTGTAATGCATTTCACTTATCTGCAAATTTTGGCAGACGTCAAGTTCAATTATGAATTTTACATGGTCGTCATTAACCTAATTATTCAATAAAAGCCTTTACCCAAAACATAGACTATATATTTTCCAGTATAGAGCCGCCTCTATCCATACGCTCTTTATCTATAATATTAGATTGACAAAAAGAGAGTAATACAGTGCAGTTATTTCTATCATTAACT
The DNA here is from genome assembly GCA_001015235.1 of Sphyracephala brevicornis. Lineage (NCBI taxonomy): Eukaryota > Metazoa > Arthropoda > Insecta > Diptera > Diopsidae > Sphyracephala > Sphyracephala brevicornis. The sequence goes on along the minus strand of JXPL01004604.1, from coordinate 1,057 downwards.
TGACAATTTTTTTGGTATAAATAAAGTATACGAATACTGGCCGTTATTACTCAACTTAACCCCTTTGCATGGTCGTCGATAATGAGCGATTTTAATAAATATATACTCATGATATACTCATGAAATTTCAAAACTAATAACTCAGACTCTATATTACAGATATTTTAAAATTTTGTAAATAATAATTTTATTTATATTTAAATATAGACGCCTTACCTGACCTAGCTGTATCTCTTGTCTGGGCTTGCAGATCTGAAGCACTCAAGGATAAAGCATTTGCTGAAATTAATATAGTAAAGAATGCTTTAAATTGTTTACTCCGTACTGACTACTTTGCGAATATAACACAATTTAAAGATTATCAGTATATGAACTGGAGTGCAATACCTTCAAATCCGCGAGAGATTTATTGCAATAAAGAACCAATATATTTACGACCAAATGATGGAAGATTCATAACCATAATTCTTGTACCAAATATTTTGGGAGAACGGCATTGTTCTTTAGACATACAGATCTGCCCAGAAACAAGGTGTGATGGTATATGCGTCGATTGTGACTATTCCTATGTCAGCAGCAAACTGATGACTTTTCATTATCCAATATTTTTCGATTGTGAATTGCCGGAACTTACATGGGAGGATGAAATTTATGTACAAAATTTTGTAGTTTACGCTGAAGAATTGTATCATATGCCCATGTTTTTTTCAAATGAAGATGA
>JXPL01004519.1:2549-14138 GCA_001015235.1 Sphyracephala brevicornis | reverse complement strand
CAAAGAATTTTAGGATCTTTAAGGTACAGAATATTCTATGAAAAAATAAAAATATGGGGGAAAGAATAAGGAGCATAGATATAACTATATAAAAGTTGATCGCCAACAAATAATATTTTTGGCAATTACTTTGTAACTGATTTGTAAGGTTTAGGATGGAACAGATAGGTTAAAAAATTGGCATTATAATAAATTCTTATAAATTGACTGTTCAAAATTGTAATTGAATATATGTGTTTAATAAAATTTGCAAGTACTTACGCATTTTTCTTTGGATTTGTGGGCAATGTATGTGAGATGCGATAATACGCTTGATCCTGTTCCTCCTTACTTTCTTCCATTGATTTGCGTTGCAATGTCATGGTTTCTTGAGGTGCTTCAACTATTTCGGCATCCAAATAGTATTTCGCACTTTGTGCTATTTTACAATTCTCACATTCGCTCAAATAGTCATCATCAAGACTTGTATCATTGGGTAAAAAATGTTCTTTAGGATTGAGGCAATTTTTTGATGTAGTGCACACCGGTAAATGTTTGCTGCCTGAATCATTTGGCGCCCCTATGCTACCAGCAGCAGTAGCAGTGTTCGTGTTCGTGCTTGTGTACTGTTGTGGATAGGTGGGCATGTTACATTGAGAAATTGCCAAACTTGTTCCTGCTTTGGCAGAAGCCGGAGTTGTTGTGGGGATCGAGTTGGTAGTTGTTAAATTTCCGTCTTTTTTTATGCGCAATATTTTGGGAAGTGTAGTGCATTTGGAATTTGAATTTGTCGAACGTCCGTTAGAATAATTGCTACTGTTAAACGCTTCAATGTTGACACTGCCANAATTGCTACTGTTAAACGCTTCAATGTTGACACTGCCATTGGCAGAACTTGAGCCATTATTGTTATCATTGTTAATAACAGTGCCGCCAGCTACTGGTATATTAATTACCGAAGGTACCTTATCTCGCATAACGGTAGCGATAGTGCTATTCAATGAAACTTTGCCATTGATATTCTTTGGTAATGTATAGGTCACATGATTATTTTGCAGTGGATAAAATGTCGATGAATTTATTTTATTAGATTTTTCTAAATTAGTATTGTGACCTACACCACCACTAGCAGCAGGTGAAAGTGGTAATGTCAAAGAAGGTGGTATATTCTTTGATTCGTTATCTTTGCGTGCTGATAACTTGCTAAATGTGTAAATGGTTTGCACCGAAGTGGAAGTGGTTGAAGAAATAGAAGTTGTGGAAACATTAGGATTGTCTAATTCAACTCTTTTGTAAATAGGAGCAGTTATAGTGGTTGATATTGGTATTGGTGGTGTAGTTGAGCTGGCCTGCGAGTTATTATTTGTGTTTGTTGATGTTGCTTTTAAATTCATTAAACTTTTATGTAATTTCGGTGGTAGGACTGGATTGACTTCATCAGTTTGATTTGAGCTGTGCAAGTATTGAGGCTGCGGAAATTTTAAATATCCATCAACCTACAAATGTTTTTATAGAACAATATGATTATAAGTATGATATATGTTAACCAATATTTTNTCTTTGATTCGTTATCTTTGCGTGCTGATAACTTGCTAAATGTGTAAATGGTTTGCACCGAAGTGGAAGTGGTTGAAGAAATAGAAGTTGTGGAAACATTAGGATTGTCTAATTCAACTCTTTTGTAAATAGGAGCAGTTATAGTGGTTGATATTGGTATTGGTGGTGTAGTTGAGCTGGCCTGCGAGTTATTATTTGTGTTTGTTGATGTTGCTTTTAAATTCATTAAACTTTTATGTAATTTCGGTGGTAGGACTGGATTGACTTCATCAGTTTGATTTGAGCTGTGCAAGTATTGAGGCTGCGGAAATTTTAAATATCCATCAACCTACAAATGTTTTTATAGAACAATATGCTTATAAGTATGATATATGTTAACCAATATTTCATTTTACATGGTCAAGTAATTTGTTTTCATGTTTTTAATCTATTCTAAACGCTTCAGAAATAAATAGTAAATTAACTAAAATGACTAATTAGGGTAAACGAAAATTTTAGACAAAGTGGAGCTTTACTTACACCAAGTACTCACCTTGCCATTTAAATGCATTGCAGGGGCTGAACTGCCTTCTGTTGAATTGCGGCCACTTCCGTTGCTTGAACTACGAGTGCGGTCACTACTCGACTTCTTATTAATACGGCCTAAAACAATCGGCGCTGATTCATCATTATGTTGCGCCGTATTTGCATGATGATGTGGGTGGTGGGCATGAGTGGCGTGATGATGCGCACTACTTAAATTTGGTGTAACATCGCCCACTTGTTTTGATATTGTAGCAATTCTCGGTTCATGAATGCAATAAGACGTAGCAGTTACTGTTGGATTATAAGCTGAGCGTTTCGTAGTACCAGTGATACTAGCACTCACATCATTAGACAGCTGAACATTTGAAAATGACTTAGCACGTTGACCATAGGCTAAAGAAGAACGGGCCGAATGTGTAGAACTTGAGGATGAAGCAGAAGAAGTTAGCTTGTTGCTCAATGTAGATAGAAAAGCAGTATTTGAAACATTCTGAGCGCTGTTTAGCTGATTGGTTCCCATATAGGACATTGGCACATGCTGTACAGGACACTGACAAGTTGGTTTTTTTGTAGTCGTAGCAGTACTTGTAGTGGTCACCGTAGGAGCAGAACTTACTTTTACGTCACTTTTATTTTTATCTCCAATAGTATCTCTAACTGTTAATGGATCTGCAAGTGCAAAATAACGTGGAATTGTTCGATGGTAGCGTCGAGATGATGAAGGTGTTTTGCTACCATTCATATTTATGGCATTAGGACCTATGTTCCTAATTATTTGTGAAGATGAGTGGTGATTGGGTAAAGTATGGTGACCTACTGAGCTCGGAACGTTTAAAACATTTTGGGAAATAGCATCACTAGAGCTGGATATAGTAGCTATTTCACCATTCACAAGTGGCAACACATCGATCGTGGGAGTTGACACAGCCCCCGCCAAGTGTGTGGGTAAAGCGTTATTAGCAAATTGAGTTGGCGAAGCTATCAAATCAAAATCTCTGTTATTGCCATTACCACTTGGACCAGCGCCGTTATTAGGTAACGAATGGTATCCTCCAACTCCTCTGTTGATTTCAACATCAGCGACAGTAACGTACTGTTGGAGCATGTCTTGTGAGGTATGTATAGGTATTGTTGTCCGTTGCAAGTGCCGCTGTGGCACTGCACTACTAACACTGGTCAATAAATGACAATTTTTATAGCTGCATTCAGTAGCGGTTAATTGCAATTGACAATTATTTGGTTGTTGCTGTTGTGGTTGATGATGATGGTGGAAATTTGGATGAAGAGACTGTTGATGTGTTGCAGTGTGCTGCAAAATTTTAGCTGCATTTGTAGTCGGGGTAGCCACAACCAGTTGATGCTGTTGTTGAGCTGCAGATATTGTTTGCACACAAATTGAATTGTTTGGTGTCAAATGCACACGTCCACTCATATTCCCACCATTAATTAATTGCGGCTGTTGCTGTGGGTGCTGATGATCTTGAGTTGCATGTAACATATTGTTGCTATTTTCATTTTGTAAACTGTAAGTATTTATAAAACATAAACTTTAATTTCAAATAAATTTAAAAAAAATCTTATAAAAATCATGTACAAAATATGTAATTCAAATGAAACAATAGAGTTATGTGTACATGCTTTAAGTATTATTNCATTTTGTAAACTGTAAGTATTTATAAAACATAAACTTTAATTTCAAATAAATTTAAAAAAAATCTTATAAAAATCATGTACAAAATATATAATTCAAATGAAACAATAGAGTTAAGTATTATTTCATCACCTGTACGGTGGCTGATGATTTTCTCCGGTGGCAATAGTTGTAACATTTCCACCACTATTTATATTTATATTAATTAAATTAGTGGTGCTTTGTGTTATTTGATTTGATTGTGGTTGTTGGTGTTGTGCGGGCAACGCTGTAACGTGATGTTGTATTGCTTGTGTAGTGTTCGGTGGATGATGTTGTTGAACAAGTGGATGATGCAACTGTAAGGTATGCTGTTGCTGGTTACTAGTTTGAGGGTGTTGATTATTGCGACGTATATCACTCCCAGTTAATTCAACAGAATTAATGCCTAAAGCACGATGATTTGTGCCCGCTGTAGCAACGCTTACGGTACATTGTGCGTTTAATGCTTCAGCTTGTGAAACTGCAACTGCCTCTTCATATGGCGGAGGTGCTTCACCCCGTGGGAAATATCCACTTGGTGGTTTCCAAAGAGGATAGTGAGCAGTTCCGCCAGCATATGTGTAGTCCATACCATTAAGATTACCTTCCATATAACCCATATTCCCAGCAATGTAACTAAAATTTTGTTGAAATAATAACTAATTTCTTTTTTTTTTTAATGTGATTTACCCAATGCTGCCCACTATACTACGTTGTTCTTCGGTGTTTTGGCGATTTTCACGTGCACGTATCTTACGCTGCCGCAAACGATTTATTAGGAAAAATAACAGCGATAATGAAAGTGTGGCTGTTATTCCACTGGCCACTAATCAAATGCCAAAATCAGTACTGCCATCAGTGAATTGATCGTCAAGACAAATTACTTCACAGCAGTTGTTGCCACTGCCAACAGTTTGAAATGATTTGCATTTGCTGAATGCTTCACAAAGTACCATTTTACATGCTTTGGGTAGCCCACTATCGCAGATACACAACCGACATGAATCTGGTCCTGGCATATAGTGCATGCCGGTTTCATAAAGTTTCCCATTATAGTCGCGACAGTGTCCGCCAGGAACAAGACTAGAACTACCTGCAAACACGGCTGAAAACAAGTGAAATTAAAAACAAATTTAAACAACGTAAAAGAAAATAAATAAGTCTTGAATATACATATGTATATGTAAGTATGAATGTATGTATATTAAATAAAAGTCCTTTATGTAGGAAATAAACCAGGGTATGATATTGCTTTGTGAGTAGCTTAACCAGAAATGTATAAAAAATGCTTAAATGCAATAATTGCACATAAATATTGTATATACATACATATTAATGTATATTATAGTAATATTAAAATTATTAACTAAAAACTATTCGGTCTAAAATGGTTAAATATAATTGAGAATTCTAATCAATACATATGTATGTACTATATGTATGTACATATACATAAAAGTGTTACAAGGGCATAGCAACAAAAATTACATCCAGAATTCTTTGGCCACTTTCTATGTCACATCTGTTGGTATGTGCTTTTGTAATTGTGTACATATAATAATAGTTTTATACATAAATATATACATCAATTTATATTAAAAAATAAATTTTATTGATATTCCAATATAAGATTTAATATAAAAAAAAATAGTGAATGCAGTTGCATACATATGTACATACATATATTGCTGAAACAAAGGTATTCAATTTTTTTCTAATATTAATTTTCCGTCCGCAGGAAATTTCCAGTTTCTATGCGAAAAACTTTCAATTTATGTATGCGTGTTATAGCTATTGTGGTCTCATGCAAAAATGCCACCACCCAACAACACTGTTAACAAACACACCTTGCCATAAGCAACAAGGATATCCAAATTCTCCCCTACTCCTCCTCTATGTCATTCTCAAATAGTTGTATTGCTTTTATTATGTGAAACGAATTTTTATGTAGTGATCCCAACGCATTTTCTTTACATTTTTATTTCGACATTTATTCGTGAATCCCTTTCGTACATACATAAATTAAGGAAACGAAGACAAACGAAAAAATGAAAGGATACAAAAAAATGGAAGGGAATAAGAAGAAAAAAGTGTCCCATAAATTTGGAATTTGGAGGCTACATGGCAGCATCATATAATACCTCCCTTCACATACACATACAAACACACACACACCAATACACATAGAAGCATACTAAAGATTTAGACACACCAAATGCAACACAAACTACAATTCATCGCCAACGCATATGATATTTTCTTTCAAATATTTAACACAATTTTCTTTTTTCACATTTTAATTTTATACATCCTGATTTCTCAACATTTAAGGCACAGATAAAGCACTTTTATTTGAACATTTCTTAAAAATTTCGAATTAGAATTACTCGTGTGTGTGTGTGGGTTAGTGCATGTACTTGCACATACACAGAATTTTCTTTTTTAGATATTTTACCTTTCACATTAATGAAATTCAATGCAAATACTAGTAACATATACATTTTATATTTAAAAGATTATTTTTCTTTTTAAAATTAATTAAATAATTCAAACTAATGCTTAAAACGAATTTCTATTAATTATTTGCTTAAACTGTTTCTAGAGATGTGCCTGATTTTCTAGATTTCGATGACTGAAAAGCTTCAGTTTTTCCTCATTTTTGGGGGTAGTGTGCATATCTGAAAATGAAGAACTGTAATGAGAGGGAATGAGATGACTATATATGCCATTATTAAGAAGAACATAATTAATATTAGAATAACGTAACAACATTGGAAAACGTAGATAAATTTTTAGATAAATATTATTCAAAATTGTATACTGGCAAATAATATTTATTAATATATTACCAAAAATGTTGTACATTATTGTATAATCATAATTGAAATGGAATTAAACACTTTCTTTAAATTAACAAATAAATAACTAACTTAAATATATAAATGGATCATAAATTAAAGGTTGCAGGTATTTTGTAAACAAATAAGATTACAGTTCAATTATACATATGTATAAATATGTATTTTACATTTATTTTTTCATATACATACCCACATACTTACATATGTACGTATGAATTTATATTACGAGAAGGAATAAAACAGTTGATTTTCTAATTAATATTAAACAATGTGGACAATTATATAATGATATTCAGACGGTTAAGATAACATTTTACAAATACATTTCTGTTTTTCCACTAATCATATGTATGTGTAAGTTAAATTTAAAAACTGCCACTCGTACTACATACAATCCGTATAAGGCAATAAATAAAAAATAATAGGAAAGACCTTGAAATCATTTAATATATTCAAGCATTTAATAAAAAAAAGGTCTTAATGCAATTTGAGTCCTAAAATAGTTCAACTTTACCAACTGACCCTCACAATGAACATCTAATTGCATAGAATAAGCAGGCATTGCGACACGGATTCACTTGAAACATACAATATTATGTCTAATACGACTGTCTAAATATTATAAGCTGCTTAATATTAGCAGCTTAGATTTGGCATTTGAAGAGTCCTGCCCATAATCCGCCTCCTCTTATTTATATTTTACTTACATCAAACGTTTTAATATACATACATACATACGTATATAAATTATGTATATATTATATATGTATTTGAAAGTTAAAAAATCTAAACCGATGGACATTATTTTAATCAATGTTGCTACGGTAATTGCAAGGATATTGTTGTATATTTATAGAAAAACACAATGTTAGTTTTTCAATAGAAATTCTAAAGTGCAATGTGGTTGACGTGTAGGTGTTCCTGTGTCAGCAGGTTTCTGATTGCTTGACTAATTTGATATAAACGTTCTAACAAAACAAATTAATTTTATATTATCATGCCGCTGTGTTGACATGCAAGCTAAGCAGAAAAATAGGATAAAATACATGTAGAATTTAACAAATAAAAATTAAAGGTACACGAGACGTAAACAAGTATTTCATTAAATTGGTTAATTTCAATGCCACTCGAATATGCTAATGCATTTAGGTGGACACACACTTTAAAAAATTTTCATATATTTTCTATATAGATTCTACTAAATCATAATGCAGAGAACTAAGGCTGTCGATTTAGCTCATATAGCCAGTATTTTATACATATGTATGTTTACTCATGAATTATTTATATTTATTATTTATAATTATTGCTATTACATTATTCGAATAATGGCATTATTGCTCGAGATAAAAATCACTTGCCAATTCTCGAATAGGAATTTTGTGTAAAGGCTTTTGTTATTTTATTTTACAACTCCCGCATTTTTATATATGTGCATATATATGTACATATTAATGTACATAATTATATACTTACATACCTACATATGTATCCAAATAAGCAATTACAAATTTTCCACATATTTACGTTTATATTTTATTAATTTATAACTGTTATTGTTCCAATGGAAAATGTTATTTGAATACTACAAGTATAATAAAAAATGAATTTGTAATGTTCATAAATTATTTTCAGTGCAATAATTTGTTTTCAGTTAAATCGAAATTTCATTTAAGTAGCATATAAATTATTTTACAAATTCTAATTGTTTTCGGTTGCTGTTATTTATTTTTTTATTCAAGTAACTCAAACGACACGAGGTGCACGCATACGTAGCTCAAAAGGAAACCAGCTATGGAACCGAAATGACACACGCAGCCATCTAAAACTGATTGTTTCAAAACTTTTGACACCGAAATATTTTTGAACTTAAATATTATACATTAAATTTTATTTGAAATGGCATCCAAACTGATAAATGTCACAGCTTCTCAAGCGACCGCGTTGAAAGGAATTATACGAAACAGTAGCTACGTAATCCCTGGTCTCTATGATTTGAGCACGGAAGATACAAATTGGGTGCTAACTTCATCATTTATTATATTCACCATGCAAACGGGTAAGCCTTCTTCAGAGTTTTATTCTATAAATGATCGCAGTTAAATAATACGAGTACATATTCATAAATACAATACACAAGATTCTAATCACGTAAGCACATTCATAAAATTTTGAAATGAAAAAACATATAAAATGAATAATTTTTACTATTTTTAATAGTATAGTGGCATATTTTGAGTGGTTTCAGTTTTTTCCAAGTATTTTTCCAGTTTAGAGCTGTTTTGATAATGAAGGAATAGTTTCCTCAACCAGTAGCAGAGTACAGCATAGAAAAATATTATGACAATTGCCTCTGGCAAAAATTGTGCTAAGTAATGAGATATCAATAGTGCTAGCGGTGCGTCTTGATCACTTGGTTAACTATCAACCAATGAACTGAGGATTCATATTTCAACTTAGACCTCTTACCTTACTAGTTTTCTTTTCAATATTCTTCTACCATTTAAAATTGTTTGATGTTATAAAATAGGGTCGAAAGGTTCATATAAGAGCGCACCAGAAGGGAACTTCAAATAATGTTCTAATTGTATGTATTACTAAAAAATTTCAGGTTTTGGTATGTTAGAATCCGGATGTGTATCGATCAAAAATGAGGTGAATATTATGATGAAAAACGTGATTGATATTGTGCTTGGTGGTTTTACGTACTGGTTATTTGGTTATGGCATGAGCTACGGACGAGGACCACTATCAAATCCATTTATAGGTACGATGATAAAAATATGTATTAGCTCAAAATACCTTTCAGATTGCGAAATTTTAATTTTATCTTCATAGCTATTGGCGATTTTCTATTGGATCCACCAGTTGGAGATCCCTTGATGGGTCAAATATTTGCTGCATTTTTATTTCAATTATCGTTTGCTACTACATCAACAACCATTGTTAGTGGGGCCATGGCAGAACGGTTAGTGTTTATAGAAATGATCAAAATATTTCAAACATTTTTTTATGTATTTAGTATAACGTTAATTATTTTAATACATATGCACATGCATGAATGTGTGTTTGTATGCATATGTATACATATGTACACTCTACTCTATTTTTTATTTATTTTTTATATTCCAAATTCGAATCAGTTGCAATTTCAAGGCTTATTGCTTGTTTTCATTACTGAACACAGCAGTATATTGTATACCAGCTGGTTGGGTGTGGGGTGAACATGGTTTTCTCAACAATTTAGGCGCTGTAGATATAGCTGGCAGTGGTCCAGTACATTTAATTGGTAATTAATGATATATTGCATACACATAGAGTTGTCATCCTTACTCTGATCGGAGCTTACAATAGTTTCATTTGCAATTTATTTACATACATACATATGTATAAAAATTTTAGGTGGTGCAGCAGCATTTGCTTCAGCAGCTATGCTCGGTCCACGCCTAGGACGTTATGCTGATGGCTATGACCCCCTACCACTTGGTAATCCTGTTAATGCTTGTATGGGCTTATTCGTTTTATGGTGGGGTTGGTTGGCATTCAATTCCGGCAGTACGTATGGTGTTAGTGGAGCTAAATGGCAATACGCAGCAAGAGCAGCAGTTATGACTATGATGGGCTCATTTGGTGGCGGTATAACAAGTACCATGTAAATAAATATATATTTCAAATAATGGTTCAAGTATCTAATAAATAAAATAATAATCAGATATTCTCTTTGGCGCAATGATGGACGCTTGGATATAATTGATCTTATAAACGGCGTACTTGGTTCATTAGTGTCTATAACAGCAGGTTGCTTTCTCTATCGCGCTTGGGAGGCACTGATAATAGGCATGCTAGGTGCATTACTCTGTGTTATAGCAATGCCACTTTTTGATCGCTTAGGAGTGGACGATCCTGTTGGAGCAAGTGCTGTACATGGCGTTTGCGGCATATGGGGTAATTTTGAAATTTTTTCTTAATGATTTATTTTTAACCTTTTTTACTAAGGCGTTCTTGCCGTCGGCTTATTTGCTGATAATCCCATACCACTGGAAACAACAAAAGGACGTAAAGGCTTGTTCAAGGGTGGCGGTTGGTATTTAGTTGGCATACAAAGTCTTTCAGCTCTTTGCTTAGCCTGCTGGGGTATATGCTCAACATTTTTTTTACTTTTTATCATTAATAAAATCATACCGATACGCATGGATCTCAATGAAGAATTGTTAGGTGCAGATTTAATGGAACACCGCATTCGACACTCTCAAATCGGGTTATCGCGTGCAATTTCTGCATTAGCACCGATTAAAGTTAATTTAAATGAAGTAGCTGGTATACAACCAATTGGCCTAAATCCAGGTCATCAGAAGAGCATTGAACAATTACGTGCCGCAGACGACAAATTACAACAATGGCAATCGTATTTAAACCATGTCGCGCCTTCTAAGAAAAATCATGAACTGAGCGATGCGGAAGAAAATGATTTAAAAAAATATACCAAGTCCCCACAAACAAAGCATACCAGCTTCGGTAGCAAATTTGCTCAAAAATTGAAGGCCTCTAATATTAGGCAGGCGCCAGATAGAAATGTACACACTAACATCACTAATGGTCGTGATTATGGCGGAGCTAATGGTGGAACTTATAAACTAAATAATATTGATTTGCCAATAATTTCGACGAAACAAATGGACAAAAAGGATAATTTTGCATGGATTGATTAAAAATTTTAAATTATTTCAAAATTCAACTTTATGTAGTTTAAATATTAAATATAAATAAAAATAAAGTTTAATCTAGTCANTTCGCATGGATTGATTAAAAATTTTTAATTATTTCAAAATTCAACTTTATGTAGTTTAAATATTAAATATAAATAAAAATAAAGTTTAATCTAGTCAAGTGTTTAAAATTTTTTTTTTAAATATATTACGACGAGCAAAAAATACAAAGGATAAGTTCGCATGGATTGATTAAAAATTTTTAATTATTTCAAAATTCAACTTTATG
>JXPL01004503.1:0-10849 GCA_001015235.1 Sphyracephala brevicornis | reverse complement strand
CGCTGGCCACCAACCGTGGAGAGTTTTAATAGAATACTCCGAATGACTTTTATTGGATTATCGATCAAACAGTGCGAAGCAGTTTTATTGCTTTTTTTCCTTCAATTTTATTGCCCAACCGCAAGGTGAAAAAATTGCATTAACATTTGCGTGTACATAAAAGCTTTTAACTTTAAGGTTGCAACTTTTTATGAAATGTGCTGAAAATATAATGTTTTAAAATATAAAATATATAAAGAAAATAAACAATTTCCAGCGAAATACGCACAAACACACTCGAAAAATACTTGTGGTCACACACAAATTCAAATCTCTACTCTATTAGTTACTTTAGTTCGTGTACTCGTATTCGTTGGCTGCTCACTTTTAGCCAATCTTTTGATTTGGCCAAAATGGAAAAGCATGAGTGCGCTTCAACACGCTCGCGGAATATCTTGCCACTTGCTCGCGTTTATTTGCCACATTAAGGAACAAGCATGAAGCATAAAAACTATTATCCTGCCAATATGCTGATAAAATTACGCAGAGAATAATGAAACGTTTCCACATTTACATTTCTGCATTTGATATTTTGTGCACGTTTTCAGTTTTTTTTTGTATTTTATGTTGATGAAATAATAACAATAAAAATTAATTTGCTCGCAATTTTGGTTGAATATGAAATTGCAACACAGCACAGCACAGCACCTCACCGCACCACATCGCACCTACCAAAAGTAAAACCGGGAACCTTTTATTAAACGAAATATATTTTAATTTTCGCTGTTTTTATTACATAAATCAGATTTTCGTTGAATAAATTAAATGGAGAAAAAGATGTAAATTTGTAGTTTTGCCAAATACTACATACAGACGAGTATATATGCAACAACTGTGTATATAGTAAATTGCTTAAAGCTGTACATAAGTACATAATTGGCTTTTAATGTTGACTTTCGAAATAATTTTATCCTTTAACATTTTGAGTGCTTTAAGGCAATCGTGAAAAGGTTGTCTAAAGCAATCAAATATGCTGAAAATGGAAATTAATGAAAAGTGAAACTTATTTCGTTGGATTGAAGTATTCAAATTAAAACTGCATTTATGATTTCCAATTTTTTCATTACTTTCAATATTTCGCGTAATTTTTAAATTAAAATGAAACTTTATCAAAATTCAAATTAAATCAATATTGATTGAATTGAATAGTTAATGCACAGAAAGAAATTATATGAGTTTATATAATACCAAGTCTGTTTAAAATCGTGTAATGAAAAAATTATTTCGAGGCTGCATTTTTTCTCTCTAGATAAATAGATAGAAGAGGACGCTTCGTGAAAACAATCACCCAGCGCACAATCACTGTAATGCTCTCTTTCTCTCTCTTTCACCTGCCCGAGAACCAACCTGTGACTTTAATGAAACTCCATAACTTATTGACTTCCATTGTTGGGTTTTCCCCTAAATCACACTAGAAGGTTCTACCAAAGAAGATTTGGCACCGCCTACTTATTTCCGGGCATGAAACGAGCATATGTTCAACCGCATATGTTCCATTGCAATTTTATCAATGGTCATTTAAATTAGAAGCTTGCACTAAGTTAGTGGAATACCCACTGAGTTCCAATATGAGTGAATCTCCGCGGTAGTACCCTGGAAGACAAGCTCATCGGCTGTACAGTTACTCTGGATATCTTAGTGACCTGCTACCCATACAAGGTGTATGTTTTACTGTTTCAAGATCTCGTTCAGGTAGTCACAGGACTACAATTTTCGAACACAGCAGCACTGACGTCAAAGTTCTAACAACTGTTTGACTTTCAATATAAAAATTTACTCTTTTCGAGGAACTAATACACTGCTTCTAGAGCCTGGAAGATACTGTCAGTTGCTGGGAAGGATCTACTTATATCTAATTTCTCAGAGTAGATTCCTCCTCCTATCCCGTCGTTTAATTTAGATCCGACAGTAGAAATGAATATGCCAACAAAATTTTATGTTAAAAAAAAATTACAGATTTTGAAATCTAATCAATTTTAACCCTCAATTGCTTAGTCCAGTTAGAGGTTGACGTAAAGCCAAGTCACAAAATACAAATCGAAATTTCAGTGCTTATAAATACTTGAGCAGTACGTTGTAAGATCAAACTGGTTGGTTGTATCTACAATACATTGCTTTTTCCTATTGTTTTTGGTTCTTTTTAGCTTGGTCCATTGATTTTAAATATAATTTTTTTAATAATTTAAAAAAGTTTACGAAATTCAAACATTTGTTCTGAAATCTTATTTAGCCGGATAACAGCACATTTTTTTATAGTTAATGACTTAGAAATTGCTTCTCAGAGTGCCGAAGTGTGAAGGACGAACAGATATCAAGCCACATTCTGTGTGACTGTCCGACTCTTATATGGATGAGGAGAAGCGTGCTAAAACAAGAGTTGAGTCCGGCTTCTACAGACATCAGAAATTCTCTAATAAAAGGTATTCTAGCTTTCAAAGGGGAAGGCGAATGCTGTCTTATGAACATTTTCTAATCACAGAGGATCGATTAGCGTTCGAGTTGCTCAACTCCTGTGGGAGTTTTCGTTGGTGACTTCTACAGTTATCAGAAATTCTGTAATAAAAATTATTCTAGCTTTCATAGGGAAAGACGGATCGCATTTCGCTGACTTAGGAACTTTTTCTAATCACAAAAGATCCACTAGCGTTCGAGTTACTCAACTTCTATGGGGTTTTTCGTTGACGACTTCTACAGTCATCAGAAATTCTCTAATGAAAGGTATTCTAGCTTTCATAGGGAAAAGCGGTTCGTCTTTTCTGCCATAGGCACTTTTTCACATCATTCAAGCGGTCTTAGTGCTTAATTCCTAAGGGAGTTTTCGTCTCTCTTTGTCATTATGATTAGAAACTGCTTTATAGTAAACGAAGTGTGAAATTTTCATATAATTAAAGGCTTTTCAATATAATTAAATTGTATTACCAGACTACGATTTTATCAAGCATTGTAATATTGAAAGTTTCTACGAAATTTTTGAAGTACACTATATTTTTAAGAGCGATTTCATCAACGAGGTCTCAGGGCGAGGTTTTATATTTTTATGGAATTCCATGGAGGGGTCTGAGATTTTCGTATACTTATATCTACTTTGAACTGCAAAAATCAACTATTAACCTGAGATGAAATATAATCCATTTGACTGAAAATATGCAGCAAAATATAAACGAGGTGTGTTCAGAAAATAATGGGAATTCTTAAATTTCGCGGGTTTGGAGAGTCCGATTGTCAACAAATTAAAACATAAAAACACGTCTAACCTTAGCGGCTGCCACAGACAAATTAAACAATGAATACAGCTGAAAATTTCATCCTGATACCTGATATGTATACCAACATAATAAAAAATGTTTGACAATCGGACTCTCCAAACCCGCGAAATTTACAAATTCCTGTTATATTCTGAACACATCTCTTATTAGAATTTTTTTGTAAATCGCAGTCTTAAAGAATTACTTATTTCTCAATCTGTTAAATAAACATACAAACGGAAATATTTGTGAATTCAGCGCATTCTCTCAAAGCCATAAAGACCAAACCAATTGATTGATGGTTTCCTTATGAATCATTGTAAGAGCACAATGTTTCAAAAGGAGTTGTACTGCTAATTGCGCTTTGTATTGAACTAAAATTAATTTAAATTTCATTAATACTCATCATACTTTAGCATTGGTTTCGTTTTCACAAAATCTAAAAGCCAATAGAAATTTTTTATTTTTATTTGTATTGAATTGCGGTATGCTGTGCTGTATTGCACCATAATTAGCACAAATTTTCCATTGAACTTGCTTATCAAGTGCGCTATTTAATTACGAATCAAAATGTTGTGCTACTCATCAGTGACCACAATTCTAATTAAGTAATTTCAATTCATTCAAAATCCTTACTAATATTCAATCATAAACATAAACACATTGCGCTATAAAAATATGACGCCACTTGTGTGTGGGTGAGTAGGTTTGTATGTGGGTGTGGGTGTGGGTGTGGCTGGAGTATCTGTGTAAGTTTGTATAGTTGAAATATTAATACAAGCACTGCCCAAGTATATGTTTCACCCTAAAAAGTTTATTTTATTTATTTAAGCCCAAGCATTGACCTCTAGCATTTTAGTCATTTTATAGGTTTTATTGTAGTTGTTGACGTTATTGTTTGTTCCACTGGCTGCCGTTATAGCCTTTACAACACGGTTGGGGTCATAATAACGAAGAATAATTGCCGGAAGCATGGTTATTATATTTATATATTATTATATTTCTTTTATGTTATTGTGTTGTGTTATTTAGTGATGTGCGGTTACGAAAGAAAAGAAATAAATCGTTGCATATCGGTAGGCGCTATGCATTGTTGTGCATATCACAACATTGAATGGCTTATTTTCTGTTTGTTTTACACATTTGTTTACACATATACAATCACACTAATGAATTTGACATTTGAAAATGATTTCATTAAGTTGAATAAGTGGCAAAAAGGAATAAGGATTAACGCTTTTCCAAGCAGCAATGCAATTTTTCGTAGCGCACATTTGGGCGTATACAAAAACAAACATAAAACTTAATAAAATGAAAACCGTTAACACTTAACGAGTTACAAACAAACTCAAAAGCACATATGGCGTTACATACATATAGTTGAGTAATTATATTCAATTACTCTTATATTTCTTGAAATATACACGAGTACGCAGTACATGCCGCCAATGTGCACCACAGCGTGCGTCTCCGAGGCACTCAACGCTGTACAGATGAAACCACACAGCGAGTGTGTTAAACGATGCTGTTGCTGCATTAAGGACGCACATAGCGTGTGACATTCTGCAGTCGCATTAGTTGTCGTAAAATGCTTTTGACGCAAAAATATTAACTTATTACTTGGGGAATAACAACAAGGAGCACACGTTGTTGGCTCTTTAACGAATTTGTTACTCCTCGTATTTAAAGGATTTTTGCTGCATTGCAACAAATTGCCGCTGTTGTTATGGCTGTACGTGTTGGGGTTTGTTTGGGTTATATTCATACTGCCAGTAATTATTAATAGCTTTTCTATTTAATGAAATTTTCAGTTAAACGAATTTCATATTATTTTAGTCAAAAGCTATCAAAAATTTTAAATACTTTTTTTTGGTCTGCCATTATCAGTGGTACTTGCTCTTTTAATATAAAATAAAATAAAAAATCTTGACACATTTTTTAGTTACTTTACATTGAATGTACTGTTATAAGTAGGAGCCTTGCACAGCATTCCTTGCCAATACCTGTCTCTTAACATATTATATAAAATGACAAGTGACATATTTTCGTGCAAAACACATTTTACCAAAATTTTAATATATTTTTATAAAAAAAAATTAAATTACCATAAAATCCAGCGGAAGACACATTGACAACATGTGGCACAGAATCTCAATCAAATACTGATACTGATGATAACTTCTAAAGAAATGATAAAATTGCTCGCTTTTTGAAATAATATTTTTTATAACTAGCAAATAAAATTAAATAACATGTTTCAACTATAAAATTTAGTTTAGAATAAATACTTTGCTTTATATGCAACTATCATTTGTTTATTTAAATAAATTAAAATTTGTAAATTGAAGTTATTCGTGTTAACAGCACAAGATGTGATCATCCATAAAAGTTTGCCTAAAATTACAAACAATTTAATAAACAATTTTCATAAAATTTTTTTTAAATTTTGTTTTGTTCTTGGGGGGGCACCCAATTGGGCTTATTTTCTTTCTTTGATATAAAATCTAAAAATCTCTAACAGTGTTGGAACTAACTTTAGACTGAAAGTTTTTTCTCAAGCCATTACTGGGACTATTAAATACTTTAGCTATGTCTTCATTAAAATTATATGTAACATATTTAATTTATTATTTTTGATTTTTAATTTAAATTTTTTTTGGTTGTATTAAATTTTTGATTAAAAGTTCAGTTTTACAAAACCTTTTGACATTTTTATTTATAAAATTAATTTTTAATTTCTGAATTAATTGGAGATAATTTAGCAAAAACCAGACTATTTACTTTACCAGCTCTTTCTGGTCTTGCTATTTTCCCTCTTGGAAATCTGTAGCTACACAATAATTCAAACAATTCTATTTGCGATAATGTATTATGCATGTTCTGCTTAGTGTAGCGCAGTCTTAATTCATATTAAGAAACTACTAGTAATACAGAATAAAGTACCAAAATTAATTTATAATTTGCTAACGCACTTCTCCACACAAAGGTATCATGCTTTCCCAATTTGGAACTAGCCTCAGAAAAGATTCAGAGAATAACAGATCAGATTAATCTAATTTGCCAGGTTTCTGAATTTGTTTCAGTTACGCATAATTTAGGTTAGTACGATTAAGTTTTATTTATCTAATAAGTCTGCAATAAGATTCAAAAAATATTATTTTTAAATTAAAATAATATTTCCTTTAATTATTGTAAAATAGCATTGTAAATTTTTAAGCTGAAAAGTATGAAATTCTGAATACTTAATGTAAGGAACTACAAATTGTAAAAAATTTTGATACGTTATTATTAAATAAATCGAAATTAAAGAATTGAATTAACACAACCGTTTCTGTTTAAATATATGACCAAATTATAAAATTATTTTTAATTTGTTAATTAATTGGAGATTATGTTTTGTTTTTGATATATTGTTTGTTATGTATTTTACTTTATAAAATTTTTTACTGAAACTGCTGAAATTTTTTTAAATTATATTAAACTCAACTAAAAAAGGTTTAAAACTGCAGAATATTTTTATAATGTTTGCATAAAAGTATTTTTAGATATTAGATGCTGTCAACTGCTTAAAAAAAATTAATAAATAATATTTGAATTTTTTGGAATTTTTAATATATTTTTTTAATATGTTAGTACATATTTTTTATGCGTATCTCGTTGTGTTATTCCGCAAGGCAATATGTGAACTCCACTTAATTGAACCATGTAATGCCATTTCTAGCAACAACTACTAGATACTTTAGATATGTAACTTTTCTTTTAATGAATTTTTAATTCCCACAACTATTATTATTTCTCGTAAATGTTGACCACGACAGCATTATATATCGACCATGTGGAAAGTCCAATATTTAGTCAATTTTTAGAGCGTAATGACTAGTTTCCCCGCTAATAACACGTGAATTGTTGTCTTCGAAGGCTGCAATTGACGCTGGCTTATCGGCATAGAAAAGTGGTTTTACGTGTCTTAATAAAAAATAGTCAAAATCCGTCGAATCGCACGATTTAGCTTGCCAATTCACCGATCAAAATTGCGAGATAACTTGTNGGAAAAAAACAGTTCCAGAACATTGATCGATAGCGGATGCCATTGATGGAACAATGTTGTTCTCAAGCTACTTGCTTCCACATAGTCGAGTAACACAATCTCTGTGCGCACTCTACGCATACGAGTAAGCATTTTGATGTCCAATAGCGTAGAATTGGTGCAAAATTTGGTAACTATGGCTTGNATTGCGAGATAACTTGTCCACCGAACTCATTTCTCAATTGGTCCATCGATTCCAGTGCTGTGTGACATGTACCGCCGTCTTATTGGAAACNGCGAATTTTGATAATAAGATTCAATAATTTATAGGCATTGTTCGGGTTAAAGTCTTTCCACGATGAAATGGCATGTTTAAATTTCACACGTTCCGAATCAGTCGTGAGCTATCCAAAATTTTATACTGGAAAACCAAACAGCAAAAAAATTGCACTTTAGTTTCACTATGCAGAAAAAAATTGAAATTGCATTGCTAATACTAACGTGTACTGATTGACACACTACGTTTAATTAATAAAAATTATTCTATTATTATATAATATCGTAATTTTTCATAAAATAAGATAAAACTAAGTGTCAATCCAGCTAAATTATTATTACTGACTTATGCAATTTTTTTTGGAAAATAAATTAATAATCCTGCATGTGCCCAAGGCTTAACTTTTTGTCTTTTCCGTTTTATATATTTTGATATACAATTGATTTTTTTTAATAATAACTGAAGATATTGTATATTGTAAAAGGAACTGCTTTGGAATTTAAATTTCTATCTACAAATGATTTCATCGTTTACTTAACAAAAGCTAAGTTTAGTAGTTTTTTGAACCAATTTTTAAGTATCGTCGACAGAGCAGCCAAAGTGAGTAAGTTCAACTTATTGGCAATATAATATATTTTATTACAAATGACTCAGTGTTAGTTTCATAACACTTCTAATTACTTGAAAAGGCAAAATAATTACTAAAAATATATTAAAATTCCGAAAATAATAGCTAATAAATTCTATCTGCCAATAGCCATGTGTTTGTGCGGCAAACAAAAGTCTTAAAAATGTCATTCACTCTTTTGCACTAAGTCACTATTGCCAGTCAGCCAACGATATATTGTTAGTCCTTCAAGAAATTTCTAACTGGACAAAGAAAACAAGCAACATTTTTTACAAATCGTAAAATGTGATTATAAATATCAAAAAATATAAAGTTGCTAAAAATCAAGTGTGTGCACATAAATCTCAAATGCAATAAATTATTCATTTTTATTAACACTTGAAATCGTATAAATGGATAATTCAAATTTACTCGGTGTATGTTTGAATGTGTTAAGTAATAACATTAAATAGATATCATAATAAAATTTCATAAAAATAAAAATTACGTATGATGAACGAAAGAACGAACAGTCAGCAATGCGTTACACATAAGGGGAGCCATTTTGAGCGTCCTTCCAACAACAAAGCACACAAATAATCACAAAAACATGAAGAAAAAAAAAGAACAAATTCAACAAAATGGTGGCTATTAAGCTGCACTCAAACATGCTCATGAATTATCAACATGGCCCCCCGCCAGCTGCTCCATTTATTTTATGAGCATACGTAAACTGAAACCAAAACAACTGCAATAACAATATTAGATGAGTAGAATGGCTCATTAAATGACAGGTTGGCAAATACCCGCATATTTATGGCACAAAAAGTGAAATTCTATAGAAAATAGCGAAATAGAAAATCCAAAATATAAGCTGTGAAAAGCAAGTAAATTAGTGCGGCGCAAAAATAACAACAAAGACTATTGAAAAGTGTACGAGGCAAAACAAAAACAATAATTAAAAGGACACGCCGTATACACGGACACAAACATATATATACAATATATATATATGTATATATAAATACGTGAAATTCATGAAAAGCGCGCGCTTGAAATGACGAACGACGTATCTGAATTGTATCGAAATGGCGATTGAAAATAAGCACAGTGCCCTGCAAATATAGTTATTTCCGTCGTCGAATATGTGTCAAATTGTAAATGTATTTGTACACAGGAAATGATGTCAGCCATAAGCGTGATATTAGGGCAACACCTTAGTAAATTTTTTAAAACGTTTTTTTTTTCATTATTAGTCGCTACTATTTACTGTGAACACATTGTTATAAAATTTGTATATTAGTATGAAATGGTTTATATTAGTATAAAATTCTGAATTGAGAACAAAAACTTTTCAGCAACTTATTTATCAATACAATAAAAAAAATTTAAAATATTTATTTCAAGAACACAACTACGAGAATAATGAAATTTCATGCTATCTAAGAATGTGCGTCAAATATATTTCAAACAAATTAAGTTTTTTTTTCTTAAGTTTTGGATGTAAGGATACGTTTTTTCGACAAGATTTTTGTTGTGGTCTGAAACAATTCATGTTAAAACGCTATATTATCTACCAAATTCAACATTGCATATTTTTTTCATTTCAAACAATTATTTATACTTACTTTTTATTTAATATATGCAAATAATCTGCTATTTTTTACACAAAAAATTAAAATTTTATTTAATTTCAACATTAAACTTTGCAAAATACAAAATTATATTTTGTTGCTTTTCAAAGTACGAGTAAATGCATAGGAAATGCTTTAAATACCAAAATTGTAAAACAAAATCTTAAAGAAAAATACTTTTATATTAAAATAAGCTTTACAATCGTTTTGTTGTTTAACTTTCCTTATATTTTTTTGTGCCTTTTTCCTTTCATTCAATTGTCGCTTTGTGTTCGAAATTTTGCTCCTTCAGGTCTTTTAAAAGGAACAATAAAGATGCTTCTAAACCTTTTTCTTGTACCAATTTTTTTCTTTTATTTTTATTTTTTATCTTAAATATGTTCAACACTAACGAGCAACAAAAGCACAAAATTCAACACATGCACACTACTCGTAGGCAAACATATTTACGCACACAAAAGAAAATTATTTCTGAAATTTTCACTTGTGCACACTTGTATTTACACATACACTTGAACAGCTCAAGCAATCGTGACAAATAAACAGAAATGCACACGTCCTTAAGGCTCCCAGGAATAGTTTAACCATTGGCGTAGCACTTTATAGCCTTTTTTTTAAATAGTTTTTGTATATTTTATGTTTGTTCTGCATTCAACACGTACAGAAAATGTCAAAAATTTATCACAAATTTAATTATCACTAGAAGATATTTCGAGTGATATAAAAGGTAAAGCTAATCGAAATCCTTAAAGCTACATATCTAATAAAATGCGCATTAGTCATTTATGTACTCGTATTTGTTTTTTACACGAATGTCTAATTTTTACGGCGCATCGTTTTGGGTTGCACCTGTAGCCCTAAAATGCTCTGCTGACTGCACTTCAATTTAATAAAATTCGCTTTCAATTATATACCAAAGCTAAATTTATTTACTACAAAGCAAGCATAAGCTTGAAGCTTAAAAAATATTTTAATAATATCAATATCTATCTATCTATATATATATAAAACAAAGTGGCA
>JXPL01004086.1:0-15460 GCA_001015235.1 Sphyracephala brevicornis | reverse complement strand
GTATAAAGATCAACTTGCTACTTTTCAATGATTTCTGTTGGCCTGGAGTTGGATCAAGAAAAAATAGATTTATTAAAACTCAATTTGTAATCATTACAAAGTTTGAACGACATTGACACGTAAGTGATCGTTGAATAGTTTGAGCATCATGAGTAATTTTTTTTAGTGTGCAAATCACTAACAGTGTTTTGGTTTGTAATGAACAACAACGATTTTGTTTGTTTAAGTAAAATAAAATAATAAATGAAATAAAAAATAAATAATATTAACTTTATTTTATTAATCTGTAATTGCTTCGCATAAAAAATTACTAAACGTCAGTTAAAATTTCAAAATTAAGGAATATTATTATTTGACTAAACTAAATAAATGACTATTGTAGGATTTGTCAGGTTGTGGAGGAGAAGGATTCGGTTGAACACATCCTATGTTCATGTCCGGCGCTAGGCAGACGGTGCAGAATATACCTCGGCAGAAGCTTCCTTGTTGGTTTGGGAAATATCACAAAAAAATAAGTGAATAAATTATGCGGCTTTATCAAAGCCTCAGGTTAGTTTACGGGACGGAAAAAGAGGATTCCTGTATCTTCTGTGCTATCAAAATGCGCCGATTGGCCTAAGTGTGCTAGATAACTGTTGTTACCTAGCATTCACCTTAACTAACTAACAGAACTAAATAAAAATAAAATTACACCGTAGTAAATTAATAAATAATGCAGTGTAATATGTAAGGAACACAAATTAAAGCAGTTGTAGTTTCTACTTTGTTAGTATTCTCTTCCATTAAAATTAAAATGCTGAAAATGTAAAAAAAAAAATTATTGGATTTATAAGAGTGTTTGGTAGTGAAAAAGATTTTTTTTAGAACTTTTTTAAATTACATACTTATAAGTATTCTTCCAATCAAAGCCTTGATTAATTGTTTGATGGATGTAGTCCTGGATGGAGTAATTTGCCGCTCATAATAAAATTGTAGCTAATACGAGGAACCGTGGTAATTTCGATGTGGATGTTGATAAGTAAAAAATATACTTTATTCTGGTATGTGGGTTGAAGCTTTGTTTAGATGACGAGACTTTAATCCAGCGCTGTGTGAAGGTTTGGCGCTGAACAAAATACGCATTAGGTACTTTCAGCTGGGCGTATTACTACAACCTTCAATTTTCCACAAAATCTATTCGACAAATTTTATACCTTTTAAAGAAGGCAGATAGACTATAATAGAAAGATTAAAATAGGGGACAAAAGAAATTCTTGGTTGCAGTGCCGGAAAGGATCACACAGTACCTTTCTTGCAAGGCTCGTTCTGACTGATTTTGGCTGTTTGATCCTGCATCACTGGATCATTGATAGACATGGAACCTGTTCATGTCACTACGTCTTTTGCATACTTTATAACTAATAATATTAATAAAATAGTAACAAAAATACTGCATTTAACTAGGTATTGCATGTTATTCAATAACAGAGTAGATTTCATTTAGGTGCCATAGAATACTGAAGAATCAAGGAAGAAAGAATGTAATAGAAAAGTATCGAAAAAGAAAGTTTGCTGCCTTTAAAGCTATATGGTCGACTTTATTGATATGATTTTTATAATATATGCTTTTCATACACAAAATTTCTTTAAAATTTTATTTATATTTCTTTTTGCAATTCAGTTAAATAAATCAAGTACAACTAAACTCCCAGATAATCTCAACAATCAGTTTAGTATTGTTCTAATGCGTACGGATAATTTTGTTACTATTTTCGTGTTGTACTTTCCCACCACTTTTTAAGAAATGTAGAAAACTAATAATTAATAAGTCATGTTAGCTAAATTTTTATAAACATTGCAATATACGATTATATAGAGTTCACTGTCTAGCAGGCTTTTGATAATGGTATCTATCACTCAATCAGACCCCCGAAATAATTTTAACAAATTACGTTTTATCAGTTTCGTATTAAATATAGTTTTTAATTATTTTTAATATGTTTTTATTTTATTATCTGGCGAATTGCCGGTCTAATAATTAAAATAGCCAACGATGTGATATAAAAGCTACAACATCTGCCTGAGGAAGACAGTTACTCTCTACGAGTAAAGTGAAAATGAAGTGCATTATTTTAGCGACGAGCCTTGCGCTCATACTGGCAGCAGGCAGTGTTTCTGCTGGGGATAGGCCCATATCGGACTGTGTAAGCTACAGCAGGCTGTTGTCTAGTACAATATTTTATATTATATTATGCGTTTTTTAGGGTGAACGTATTTTAGACGATGGTTATCCCATGGAAAGACACACTGTCAACACTGATGATGGTTATATACTGACAATGCATCGCATACCTTATTCACCAAAGACAGGTGACACTGGTGATCGCCCAGTTGCATTTTTGATGCATGGCATGTTGAGTTCCTCATCCGATTGGGTACTAATGGGCCCAAATAAGGCGTTGGCTTACCTTTTAGCTGATGCTGGTTATGATGTTTGGATGGGCAATGCTCGTGGTAATACTTATTCGAAGAAACATAAATATTGGCCAACATACTGGCAGCTCTTCTGGAATTTCAGTTGGCACGAAATTGGTAGGTGTAAGTTGAAAGTTTAAAATGTTTGTAATACTTAATCTACGCCTTAATAGGTATTTATGACGTGCCTGCTATGATTGATTATGTGCTCGATTTTACTGGTAATAAGCAATTGCAATACGTTGGTCACTCTCAGGGTACAACTGTTTACTTGGTCATGATGTCTGAACGTCCAAAATACAATGACAAAATTAAGTCGGCACATTTATTGGGTCCAGCCGCTTTTATGGGTAACATGAAGAGTCCATTGACAAGAGCCTTCGCGCCAATTATGGGACAACCCAACGCTATTGTTGAGCTGTGCGGTTCTATGGAATTCATGCCAAGCAACCAATTCAAACAAGATTTGGGCATTGAAATGTGTCAAGCAAATTCTCCCTATATTGAAATGTGCGCCAACGAAGTCTTCTTGATTGGTGGCTATGACAGTGAACAACTCGATGTGGTAAGCAATTTAAAAAAAACCTCATAGTGCACCTGCACTTAACATAGAGCACTAAGTTAGCAAGTTTTTAACGTGCTTCAACCCTATTTTATTACAGGAATTACTTGAGCACATTAAGGCAACTTCTCCAGCTGGTGCTTCAGTTAATCAGAACATACATTTCTGTCAAGAATACAATTCCAAACTTTTCCGCAAATTCGATTACAGCGTTGTACGTAATCCCTACGAATATGGTACCTTATATCCACCAAACTATAAACTTAAGAACGCCTTGGCACCAGTTATGTTGTACTATGGAGCCAACGACTGGATGTGTGATGTTTCCGATGTACGCAAATTGCGCGATAGTTTGCCAAATATGCAATTGGACTATTTGGTGCCATTCGAAAAATGGGCTCATTTGGATTTCATTTGGGGCACAGAAGCTAAGAAATACGTTTACGACAAGGTTTTGGAGCAAATGGAAATCTATGAATAAATATGTAAGATATTGGCTAATAAAGATTATTAAATAATACACAATTACTTATGATTTTTTATTAATAATTCCAAACATTGTAATAAAATACTTTTATAACAATTTGAAAGGCGACGACAGTTTTTTATAAAAAAAATATATATATTATATTACCGAGCTAAAAATATATGCAGGGTCAGCATATAAAAAACTTACAAAATTAATGATTGAACTTATATGTCTGGGTATCAATCAAATTTAAGAGTTTAGAATATTTCTTATATTCTATATATCAATAGACCTTTTCATTATTTGATCAAACACTATTTATGGCAGAGTCTGGAACACTAGAACTAAATTAAGGACTGCAGTCATAAAGTATTTTTTGCTTTAGTTCTGAACGCAGAGTATTGAACAATTTTGTTAACTTCTTAGGACTCGCCATTGTACGAAAAATCACGTCAAAAATGCCTGGTCGAGGTATAATGATTTTCGGAGGATTTCAGTGAAATTAAATATATTCACAAAATCATTGGGAACAAAACTCTGAGCAGTAAATGCATGTGATGAAACTATATTGATCCATTACAAACGCAATCATTGGTAA
Source organism: Sphyracephala brevicornis (assembly GCA_001015235.1). Taxonomy (NCBI): domain Eukaryota; kingdom Metazoa; phylum Arthropoda; class Insecta; order Diptera; family Diopsidae; genus Sphyracephala; species Sphyracephala brevicornis. The sequence goes on along the minus strand of JXPL01004086.1, from coordinate 11,377 downwards.
ATTTTAAGAATTCTATAACAAATACCGACAATAAGTTAAGTGATATGGAATATCCATTTGAAGGTTATTACCTTAGTTCCAAAAATCGGTTTAAGAAGTTGAACAAGGCATGCGATAAGAAGACTATTAACAACATCACAACTATTGTGTCAATTAAAACAAAAACCGCAGGACGAGGTACCCTATATTATAACAATGGTTACATACATTGTAGTCTCAAAGTTAACAAATAAGGGTTTATTATTTACAAGGAAAAAATTACCCTCCAGGCATAGTTGTTGACGATTATATAATACAATGCCACAAAGTTATGATTTCTGTTTGTTATCACAATCTGTGCAACAAAATACTGTTTCTCCAAATGGTTATAATGTTGTTTGGCGCGATTGGGTAGTCCTGTTGCAGGCAGGCTATTCGAAGCACCCCTGAGTAAATTAGGAAAACGAACACACGACTGTAAACAGATCAACTATAACTACTGGCATAGAAAATGTATCACTTAATAATATTACAAATGCTCAGGCTCAATTGGCTAGTCCTGTTATATACCTCCTATTCGAAGCACCTGTGTGTTAGTAATCTTTTGTAGTATTTGTGAGGCAATCTCAGCAAGGTTGATATGTTTAACAACTCATATTATTTTTGAGTTCTACTCAACCGAACAATTGAATAAGTTAGACTACAAGTTCAGGTTCAAGCTCAAAGATAGTGACTAGAACTATACTTCTCGGGTGGAGTTACTAGTAGTTAAACAGTGATATCAAGATGATGGTATTTTTCTTTCTGAAAGTAAGGGGAAAAAAAAATAATAAGAATAATTGTAAAAAAAATGTTTAGTACAACAAACTAAAATCTCTATGAAATATGTCTAGTATTTACCAATTATTAATTTATCAATTGTTATATTAATCATTTTTAGATTTAAAATTAGAACAATATGAAAGAGTGAAGGATTGCAAAAATTTTAAATAATTTATATCGGAATTAATCCGGTGTTGAATAAACAAAACTATTAATCTGTTTCACAAAATCGTTACTTATATAGATTTTCTGTTTCAGTTTATTATCTTTTATTCTGGCCTTATTTCTATTATGGATAATTTTAATTATTTAAAGTAGAAATGAGAAATTATTTGTTATTTACTTTCAGTTGTATTCACAATTTCGCATTTTTGTTGTTCCTGTTTCATGAGTTAGATATCTTAAGCATTAAACACTTGAAATAAATTATTTTTTGAAACAAAACTAATTAACAATTCTAAATTTATACGGTTAGCACAAAAAACAAAACTATTTTTACTCAAAGCAATACATAACAAATTTTTAATTTTGTTTAAATAAATATTCATCTAATCAAAGTAAAGTGGTTGATGAGTACTATGAATAATTAGCGCACCTATGGATTTCTAATCTACAAAACGAAGCAGGTGGTCGACTTAATAGTAGTCCAAACCACTTACCAGGTACCCCACAGTGAATTCTTGCTATGAACTATAAAATTGTGATTTCGAATCTGTTTACAGATAATGTACGACAAAAAAGTGAAATTATTTTTAGATATTTATTTAATTTTTATTTACTATTAAATCTGCAATTTATGATAAAATATAAAAAAAAAAATAGAGAAAAAATTAATTTGTCTGTTATTTAATATATTGATAAGATCAATGACGTCCAACCACGGTTATCAATGTAACATAGAATTTAAAAGTTGCTAAAATAAATAATTTAAGATTACAGATAAGACAATACCATTTGGCAGATGCCCTATATTCTAACTCTAAGCGAATGTATTAAGTATGTGAACAAATGGTTCGCAAGGTATTAAAACAATTATGTACATATACGAGTACATATATAAACAAACTATAATAAATTCAATAAAATTATCCGTAGTAAAGCGATGAAAATAGTGAAGAAAATGAATTGCGAAATTGATTTAATCAAAAGAACAATTGATTATATATTATATTATTTACAAAAATCACAATACTTGAAGGAACTAATTATTTTTTCGCAATAGTTNATATATTATATTATTTGCAAAAATCACAACACTTGAAGGAACCAATTATTTTTTCGCAATAGTAACATCTTAAATAATTTTTCAAAAGTTAAAATGATATAAGATAATGTAACTCCTTATTAACCTGCAACATATTAAGTATTAATGTAAAACAACATGTTTATGCATAACCAGCTATTACTGATATTGTTGTGTTATTTTAAAACTCGCTCAATATTATAATCCTTTAAGTAAATATTTCTACACAATNTTTAAAAATCGCTCAATAATATTATCCTTTAAGTATATATTTGTACACAATAATATATTACGAAAATATAGCTTAGTGTCCTGCAACCTTTACATAAAATTATTTGGAACATATAGTTTAACTGACAATCAAATAATTTTTAAATATTTAGTTATTAATTTGCTTGGAATTTATTAAAATTTTCAAATTTTCTTCAATAACTCATTATTATTAACAAAATTATTGAATTAATGTTATTTTTTTTCCTCAACAATAACTTGGAATTCGTATTGTTCACTCAAATCAGTGCTACGCAAAATGCACTTGATATCATAAGTTCCCGGCTTTATAAACTTAATTATCTTACTTGATTTAAGAGGATAATCAGTTAATTGATATTTTTGCTTTGGCAAAGGACATGTTTCAGGTGCAGGCGCATTTGAATAATCTTTTAAAGAATCATAGAAAAAGTTTTTGTAGTAACTCTTCATAATATCACAAATGCCTTTGGGTGATAATTTGAATATAGGTTTATCTTTTTGCTCAGCACCGGTAGAAAAGACTTCACATTCTATCTGTAAGTACGATATAAAGTTTAATATTAAATTTTGAATTAAATAGTATATATATTTAAATTAATTTTTAATTACCGTATCATCATTTTTCAACTCAACAAACTGTTCCGCTTTGGCGCTAATTGTATCAAGTCCTTTTTTAAAATCGATTTTAAAGAAATTATTTTTTGCTTTTTCAGCATCCTTGTACTCAACTGTAATTTTGTAATCTATTTCATCTTCAGCAAGACTAAAATTATTATTTATAATTCCAAACAGCAGGAATGCAGAGGTAACTACTGCAATTGCGGAGCTCATTTTTTACTAATTACGCGTTTGATAAACGAATTAACAATGGCAAATATGAACGAATCACAATGTTTTTATATAAGCACTTTGCATGTTTCAATTAATTAGTTCTCTATTCCATATGTATGTCTATTTAGAAAATTATTAACACTCAACGGAAGTTGGTTACACGTTGTAATAAATGTTGTTATATTTTTATTAATTACTGTTGTATACTATGTTAACACGATAGAAGCAATTAGAGAATAATAACAACAAAAATTAATACAAAAGTGCAAATTTAAAAAGTAATAATATCATAATGAGGTATTCAGATGTGTGTGCCTGTGGCCCAGCCGTGCAAATATATTGTGGTAAAGTTTAACAGATTCTCTCCTTGACGAATTTCTGGTCGTTGTTGTAAATGATCAAACCAACGTGAAAGATTCAAATAATTTTCCTTATCGATTGGTGAAAGGGATTTCTGTAAATATACAATATATGGCATTAAATAAGTAAATAAATTAGTTACGAATTAGTCAAAAATAAAGCACTTGTTAAAGGAAATAAAAATTAAATACATATGAAAGCATTTTATTAATATTTGGTGAAAACAATGATAAGTATGGAAAATCAAATGGTTCTGTTTAATATAATAATAAAGTGAAACTTAGACAAAGTTCACCACGATCAGAAATTTTGAGGACTATATGCAGAGCTCATGACACTTAATAGATACTCATTTATAAAGCACTTAGTTCGTGAGTATAAAAAACGAACTGAAAGCTAATTATTCATAATCATAAAATAGCTAATAAGCTAGCTGGAGTGATATAAACTCATCACTATTCCAAAAGTAATGATTTAAAATTTGAAAACAAACAACTCAACCTATATGTAAATTCAAAAATTAATTTATTTTTACTTATTCAAATTGTTTAATAGCTCACTCCTTGTTGGTTTCAAGACTATAAATTATTTCAACGGCAAAATCCATTGAATAAATGTTATGAATACAGATTTTCAACTTAGAGAACTATTGATTCTTCAAAAAACCATTCAGATTTTTTGAAAACTACAAATTTTAATATGTTCAATAGGTCTATCCACCTGCCGTATCAAATCTGCAAGAACTCAACAAATAGCTCTTTGAGTTCTTTTATTTTGTCTCTTACATTTCATAATTTCAGAAAGTTACGACATCCATTGATTTTAATCCAACTTTTATTTCCAAAACAAGAATTGAACAAGAAAAGAACCCGAAAGATTGTGATCATAGCAACATAAGTATAAGAAGGGAAACACAAGGAAACTTGTTCCGTCATATAGTAATTGTTAAAAGCGTATGCACTATTATGATCTTAAGGTATGTTAATATACTTATCAATATAAAAAGAACCCATCTTTAATTCAAATATATTTGATATACTCATATAAATATTGCAACCAAATACACTTACCACTAAATCATATATGGCATAGAATACCGCCAAGTCAGCAATTGTTATAAAGTGTCCAACCAAATAAGACTTGGAGAGAAATAGCTTATTGAAGTCTCTTAATAATCCCTGAGCAACGTGCTTATCTTTAGAGCCTGGTGCCACATACAATACAGCAAATTCAATCCATTGATATACTTCAGCTTCTACCTCACGTGTTGCACAGCTGTTTTGTGCTGCCTCCGATTTAGATTCTTTGGCCAATGTGTTCAGTATTGTAGCGAAGCCTGTAACTGTTGCATTATCATCATCAGTGCGTGTAACAACCTAAAAATACAAGACTTTTTTTTTTAAATTAATTTTAATATATTGTTGAATTGTATTTAACCTTTTCTTGATTGAGTGTCACTTGACCAGCAGAAACACCAAGACAACTTGCAATTCTTCTAACTGCATTAACGTCACACATTTTTATTAACTAGACTATATTTTCAATATATACTGTTTAATTATTGAATATGTTAATAATTTAAAATGTTGTTTAAAACGAAACAAATACCTTAAAAAGTCTGCTATTTTGCTGATGTTTTGACAGTTCAGAAAAGGGAAATATGCTTATTGTGTGGATGAAGAACATTTATTTTTGCTGATTAAACTTGTGGTGAATTAACTCGAGGTGAATTTTACAACATTTAAAACAAAGTAACGTTTATATCGAGAAGAGCAGCGGTATTTGTTATATATACTTAAAACTTATTTTTATTCTGTTATATCAATTTTAATTCAAAACTTTTGGACTAGCTGTATTATGAGTTTTAGTTAAAGCTTCAAATGTAATGTCGTATTGCAATAGAAATATAAATAGAGTAGAGATGCCCACAAGCAGCTGGAAAATTGAATAATTTTTAAAAAATTAATTAAAATAAACAATAGCAATTCGATGTGTAATAATTAATAAAATACTCAAAATTAAGAAATATTTTACGTTACCGTTCTTAGTATAAAAAAAATATATGCAGAAAATTATTGTCGATTACTTACCGAAGTTATAAAATTCATATTCAATTCTGTGACTCCGCAAATCACATTGCTACGAGTGTTAACAATTAACTGAAGCATAAAATGGTTAAGCTATATATTTATATACGAGTAAACAAATACATTAAATTCTCAGTTCTGTACTAACTTCAAACTTACTGTTTCTTCAATTTCATAATTTTGACCATTCGTATTATTCAATAGAAGCACGGTAGTATTTTTCTAAATTTGTTATTTAAGCGAATTTAATCAATATAAAACTATATAGAGAAGTATAATTGTTTTACCTGATTTTGCACACAATGATTGTAATATAATATTAAAAACATTTTGCCAATATGCATGAAAGTCCAAACAACGGAATACATAATCCAAATTAAATCCGAAGTTTCAATTTTATCCATATATTTGTATATAAGAAATAGATTGACACTTATGTTCATAAAAGAGCCTATGTAAACCATTAATACGGATTGGGCAAAGGCATCGTTAACATTTTTGGTTAACAGTTCTAGAATTGAGTAGAGTGCACGTATATTTTGCAGATCTTTATGCAAAACTGCAAAATCCTGTGTTGCGTTAGCCAATCTTGATTGCAGCACTTGATTTAGCTGTATCATTCTTAAGGCGATTGCATAGAGTAGCGCATAATATTGCATTAAGGATATATGTAAAATGTTATTCGATAAAACATAAACAATCATGCTGCTTATGTAAGTTACTAAAATAGATTCGCTATAATAAAAATCTATAATTCCAGTGCAGATTGTATGAAATACAATGAGTATTAAATATTTAAAAATTATTTGATTGTCAGTTAAACTATATGNAATGAGTATTAAATGTTGACTGAGGAATTTTGCGAATAAGAAATATTTGGGCGCCACATTATAGGCCATCAACTGTTCATCGAAGTTTATAATTACATTTAAAAAGCTGTCGAATTTATGTCGCATATGATAACAAGCAATCATAATTTGCAGTATATGTACCAAATAAACAATATATTCACAAAAATATAATGGTTTCTGCACAGTAGGTAGATCGATATTAGATTCTGTATATTGTTTGTAAATACAAAATGCTAAACCTGCATAGACTATAAAACACCAGCAAATATGTAGCAAATGGATTAATCGATCGCATACGGTTTTGATTCGATAACGTGGACGATGAACTCCAATTGGTGCACAGACAAAAATTTGCGATATTATGAGAAAGGAATGCAGTGATTTATAAAGCTCGGTTTCATATGGTGAATTATTTGATTTGTTGGTTTGCATTACTTTAAAAATTTTGTTGTGTTTTGCTGGCTTTTTTGCCGGGCAAATTTTCATGTTGAAAGTGTTTATGTAAAAAAATCTGAAAAAAATAATATAGTAATGTAATTATACAAATAAATAAAATATAATAAAATATATATATTTATATATATAATAAAATATAATATAAAACTATTAAAAATAAATGTAAGAACAATATTAAAATTTTGGGTTGTGATCTGTTGCAATATTGACAGACACAGTATTTATGTTCCTGGTCGATTTTGATTGGGCGTCTTTTTGGTTTGGATGACATTTGTCTGTTGGCCTTTGACAGTCATAGAGAGGGGTCGATAACAATGTATTATAGAACAGCTGTCACAACAATGTGTTGAAACTATTAAAACATTTTATTTAAATAGTATTTTAATAATTGGCAAAAAATAATTATGAGAGAGGACGTACATTTCGTCTTGGCTGGCTTTGTTAATAAGCAGAATAGACGCTATTGGGCCACCGAAAAGCCTCAATGGATATACCAAAGACCACTACATTCTCGTAGAGTAATTGCGTCGTCGCCATTTGGGACAGCGACATCATTGGGTCATATTTCTTTGACGATGCTAGAGACAATGCTGTAAAAGTGACTGCTGATCTGGACATGATAAAACCCATTCTTGTGCCCGAGTTTGTTTAATTAAGCCTATNTGGCCCACACGATTCCCTGATTTGAATCCTCTCGTTTTCTTCCCATTGGCGTACTTGTAAGAAAATGTGTACACCAGTGATCAGCAGCAGACACACTTAATTTTTTCGTACACAGCGCGTATGCTTTTTCTTTCCTATCACATCTCAAAACAGAAACAGACAAATATTTTGTAAACATAAACAAAAATATGGAGAGAATGCAAACACAAAACTCAGAGTAAACATTAGCAACAACAAAATGTAAGCATTTTATTTAAACCATACGACCATTTACGACTGCTCACGAAGTAATAATTGTTTTGAGTACTTCTAATTTCAATTGGAAGTAGTACGGGTACTTAGTTTTATAGGATGTACATACAATTGGCAATTTTGCGGCTCACTAGTGTACATCAACCAACCACAGCCTTGATAGTTAAGCAGAACATTCGAAATGAAATTCGCTGAAATAATATCAGAACTCTGTGAAATTGTTATGAAAAATGTGCTCGTCTTTGCACTATGGCTAGGAGCAGCCACTTGACCGCTTTCATATTCCATGCATAATGTTAAACACCATATATTCGATAAATAAAATATAAATTATAAAATTTTATTCATTTAAAAGTTAATAAAAAAAAAAAAATCGGCTTGGAATCTCAAATGGGTAAAACAACATCAGTGAGGTAAAACAATTGTTTGTATTAAAATTCACCATTTTCTGCAAGTATTTTTAGAACCAAAATTCATTTAGAAAAGGTATATGAATTGCAACTAAAATCAAAAAAAAATCCTTAAAACTATCATTCCTTGAAAGGGACGATTAAGTGATTTAATTACATTGTTGTTTTAGTATAAGAACAAATAATTACAATAAAATGATACGCGATGTGGGTATCATGCGGATTACAGGTATAAACGTGAGATTATACCAGAAACACATAATTCAAGAGGACTATGGGGATATTTCAGCATGTTATAAGTTAAGCTCATTACTTCTTAGCTGTAAAGTCAGATTTTCAAAATTTTACCAATTTAAATAGTAGACTTCAATAACTATTTTTTACCACAGACGTTTTAACACAATTGATTTTTTTTTGTTAATTTTAAGGACTTACATCATAAAGCCGTAATAATTTTATATACATATGTATATTATTTTTTATATTTTATACATTATGAGTTGTAACACAAAATATATGTAAATTTTCATTTATCAAAGCAGATTTTACATTTTATTAAAAAAATTTTCACTAAAGTATTTACTTACTTAATCCAGAGTTGAAAGACTAGTGGCAATTTGTTTAGAGGTCACAAATACTTTTATTGCTAATTATGTTGACAACTTTTATTTATGATAACATATAAAAAATAACGGAAAAATCAAGAGAAAATCCTATAATAATTGGTTTACTATATACTCGTCATATATTAAATTGTACGAATAATGAACAAAAAACAATTAAACATTTCATCAAGGATTAATTACTGAAATCAATAATTGTTATGATATGCAGTGAAAATAGCAGAGTTGGAAATTAATTAATCATTTGATTATTAATTATTTTTGACTGTTTCTAAATTAGCTAATTAATTTTCAATTTACTAACAAGCAACACACTAACTTAAATGTTAACTGATTGAACTAATTTTGGTTAAAACAAAAGTAAATATTGTGAAACAAATAGTAGCCTGCAAAATGTCCAGGCCAAAAGTTTATATCAATTCAGCTGAAGTTTATTGTGATAAATTCGTGCGTCTACTAAAAAAACTAATCTTGGTTTGTCAATTGCTGTGTGTAACACCTATTTTAGCTGAGAAGAGTAGCACAAGTGTCTCCAGACGTGTGCATCATATATGGTGCTTAACCATATTGCTCTATATATATGCCATAAATTATATATACGCCTCCTCAATCAGAAAAGATTATACTACTGTGGAAAAGGGTTTGTACATGAGTGAGTTCGTGACCAATTGCATCATAATTACTTGCTCCATAAGCTCTGCCTACTATTATGCTGAATACTATGAATTTGTGCCAGCGAAAATGCTGAAAATATATGAACAGCTACGATATTATATGCCCGAGCAGCACTGCAAGGATTCGCTCTACTTTCTGCTGCATAGAGAGCTACGCTATGTAACATGTTTTATAAGTGGTTTCATGTTTAGTTGCTTCTATATAGATCTAGTGTATTCGGATTATAATATACTATTGTCCTTACGCAGCTCGGGTGCATATAATGTGCCAAATTTAATCATTTCATTAAGTTTGGGACAATATTGGTTGGCGCTGCGTTTCATTTACTTACTGCATAAACATTTGAATGTAGTGCTGAGTGATAAGATAAAACATGCATTGAAATTACAAGCAGATACTTTGTTGGAAAGTATTACAATACATACGAAAATCGATTTTGCTGACGATTCCGTCTGGTACAAAAAGGAGTTCTTTGTTAGTAAAGCAGCACATATCCATCCAGTATCCCAGCCTGAAGTTCTAATGCATATGCGTGCCATTCACTCAGAACTGTACGAGTTGTTGGGATTCACAAACAAAGCTTTTGAACTTGTAGTGCTGCTGAACTTTCTAGGTTCCTTTATGGACCTAACAATTGAATTTTTTGCAGTTTATAAATATTTTGATAAGCCACATATTTACGGTTTAGCTCTATTTCTATACAAAGTCTTATGGTTGGTACTGCATACTGGCAGAGTGTTTTTTGTACTTTTGCCCAATAATGCAATTATAGAAGAAGTGAGTAAAAAATTAATTCATTTGCTAAATGTAATTATTAAAATAACTTTACAAGTAAAAATTTACAGAAAAGTCGCACTTACTACATTTTGAATCAGTTACCTATAAGTTCTAAAAAGGTGGAACATATAATTAATCGTTTTCTCTTACAATTGGTTATTCAAAAGCCAGCGGCATCGGCTTGTGCCATATTCGATTTGGATCTTCTATTTTTAGTTGGTGTAAGTATGCACGGATTTTATGTAATTTTAAAAAAATTATTATTATTAATAAAACTGTACTCTAAAATTCTACAGAAATTATATTTTTTAGTTAACGAATGCTCTGACTATTTATGTTACTTTTCTTATACAAATTGATTTGGGAAATGAATCTCTGGCTGAATTGCACCACAACAAAACGTCTATAAATATACAAAATATTAATAAAGTTTAAATTTTATATTTTTTTTTAAAGACCATTTGTTTAAAATATTAATATGCAATTATTAAACTGATTAAAAAAATGATTTAAAAAAAAAATGTAGTCTTTCTTTTCAGTGAATTTAAAATATGTTACTTTGAATGCATTCGAGAGCCTTTCTTAAGAGAGTGTAGAGTTTTGATTTTTATGAGATTACTATTTCTTATTCATATGATTCTATGATATGTATCTCTAATTTGATATATTATTATATGAATGACATCTGCCTTATACTTAAATTTAGAAATTTGTAATCCGAAACTGAAATGCAAAATAGTCTAAGAGAGACATCATTTTACGGAGTACGCCTACCTGTAAATTTTCAAAAAATGAATGAATGATGGTAGTCTCGCAGTAAATACTTTATTTTGTAGGCGAAGTTTCATGTACTCACGATGAAAATTAACGAAGTTACAGAGGTCCTGGGCGTCCGCTGTGTTACCAAAGCCAAACTTGAAACTTTAATCGCAAATATCTCCAAACGATTACTTCAAAGACGGTGACTACCATAATTTTAAATTAATATACTAAAATTTTTGCCACTTGTATTAAAATTCTTTCTCTAGAGATTAATTGTTTGATATAATTCTCTCCGAAAAAAATTAATATTTTTTCGAAAAAATTTACTTTTTTC
>JXPL01003864.1:0-12574 GCA_001015235.1 Sphyracephala brevicornis | reverse complement strand
GGTATTCTTCTTGTCACTATATGAGCCTAAAGGATTTTTCACATTATCCGTCTCCGAGGTAATCGGCTGCCGGAAGGTGCGTTGAAATGCATTTGATGTAATGGTAGCTTTCACATAAGCCGGCACCGCTTTTCTGCCATACAGCTGCCGTATTGCTGCCGCTCTCACTTCAACAATTTCGGCTGCTGGTCCGCCTTCTTTCACGTAACAATACATTTAAGTAAGGGTGTCAATTCATATGTGCAGGCACGAACATAACAGTTTTTCTTTGGAATTGAGCGAGAGCGGCACAAGACTCTCTGTATTTCGTTAGTAGTTGAGAAAAAAACATGCACACTTTCACAATTTTAATGCTAATAAGCGGTTTTCGTCAAATGTACGTAGAATATTTGCATGCAGTTCGTAGTTAAAAAAATAAGACCCACACAATTTTAATGCTAGCCAATCGACTGGTAAATGTAAGAACCTACTTCTATGAAAGCTATATAAAAAACGGTTGGACGGCGGCCGTATAGACGTCAAACGGGCAATGTGAATAGCGCCTTAGTGTTTACAGACTTTTATCCCGTAGCCACTGCAACCTAACAACCTATGTAGATGTTCTTCAAAAATATCCAGGTACAAATTTATGTTCCAGATAGATTTTGTTTAATCGCCATTTCGGTTTGGTTGACATTTGTCAATTGGCATTTAGCATTCTACAGTCGTGGAGATTGGTCGGAAACATTTTATTATAGGGCAGCTCAAGTATTGAAATTATTAAAACATTTTATTTAAATAATTGTTTAATAATTGGCAAAAAATCAATATGTGCGACGATTTGACACGCTTTGTTAACAAACAAAATAGCTGCTATTGGGGCACCGAAATCTCTCAATTGATATAACAAGACGACTACACTCTTCAAGAGTAACTGCATGTTAAGCTATTAAGAACGGCAGCAACATTGGGCCATGTTTCTTTGAGTATGCTAGAGGTAATAATATAACAGTTACCGGTGCCCGCTAACGGGCCATGTTAGAAAACTTTTTTTTTGTACCGAATTGGAACAATTAGGCCTATAGCACATGTGGTGCCACATTACACACAGCACTTGCTAAGATACAAATTTTACGAACGAATTTTTCCCGGAGTGACTACCACGATATTCTAAATTGACAACTCCCGATTTCTTCCTATATATGTAGTGACCGTCATTGCGCAGTGGTTAGTGTACTGATCTAACATACAGAAGGTTCGTGGTTCAATACCCACGGTGGTCATATCTTCCCTAGCACTGGCAATGCTAACAAGATTTATAACTGCCAAAGAAGCTCTCCAATAATTCAGTCGTTCGGAGTCGACTATAAATAGTAGGTCCCCATTACCCTTGCTCAGTACACAATAGTTTTAGTAGAGAGCCCTATACTCCTATATTGGACTGCAGGAGGACAAAAAAAAATATGGAGTGACTTCCACGATCCTCTAAATTCACAACTCCCGATTTCTTCCTATAGGGGTAGTTGAGAGAAAAGGTTAACACCAACAAATCAACTGCTAGCTTGATGCTTGAGGACGACATGTGAAATGACATTGTTGAAATAACAGCAGAAATTTTTTGAAATTGTTATGAAAAATGTGCTTAAAAGAGCTCGCCTTTGCGTCACGGACCGACATCATTCCATATATAAGGTTAAAAACCATATATTCCATTTATAAAATTTACATTAAAAAATTATATTTCATTTAAAAGTTATTAAAATTAAATCATCGACCTGAGACATATAAAGCACCCAATGCATATGAAAATGAGAAATTGTATCTTTTACAATATTAAGTAAAACATTATTTTTTCTCAATTAATTTGTAGCTACCATCAGAAATATACATACATGTAATATAATAGTGTACAACTTTATATGTAATAATAAACTGAAACTAAAATCATAATTGATTTTATTACACAAAACTAACTTTCAAAGAACAACATCTTAAGGTTGCACATCTTAAAAACTTTTTGCTAAAATATTTATTGAAAACCACAAAAAAGTTACTTGAAGTTGCTAACAAAACTTAAGGCAAGAAAGGACAATGCAGAAACAACGTTGTAATACATTGTCCAAGTTTCTGATGTGCAGCTATTGCAATTTGCTTAGGTACACAAAACTTCTTGGCATGAACTTTCTTGACCAATTGACAAAGCAAATTTTAAATTCAATTATAATCACTTAAGTAAACTAAAGAAAATTTTAATTCAAATGCATGTGCCGAAATATTGTAAGATTTTGTCAAATTTTGTTGAAACATTTGTTATATTTTGGCTTTTGCTTTTGCTTTTGCTTTTGCAGAACCCGTTGACTTTTCACGTACTGAAGGCGGTAATAGAAACGATTTAAATAGCGTCGGCACTGCATCAGCCTCATCAATTACTTCTTCAGCAAGCGCAAATGGCACGTCCCAAGGCAACAACAGTAATGGCAACAACAACAATGGTCAAAATGGCAATGAAATTAACGGCCATGTCAATGGCTTAGAAAAGTCCTTTTCTGCGCAGGCATATGCACAACAACAGCAACAATTACATTTACAACAACAGCAGCATCGCAATAATAGCAATGGCGGCAATGTGCAGCATCATCAACAGAACAGTCAACAAAATCAACAACATCAGCAACATTTGCAAATGTTGCGACACATTTCCACTGGTAATCTCGACAACACAACCGGTTTCATGCAACATGATTACTCAAATGATGATTACTCAGATATTGATGAAGACGTCGATGAGGACGAAGATGATGACTGCAGCGATGTGGACATTGTTGGCGATGCGAAATTGTATCACTTGACATGAAGTTCTAGCCCTAGCACTAGCTTGCCGCTAATACGTATATTGAATTAATTAAATTTATTTGTAAATATTATGACAATTAATAAATCTTAGAAAAGTAATTAACACCAGTTTTACAAACGCACATATGCATATAACGCACGTTCTTTGCTACTAGTCATGATAAATATGTATTTTTAGCTTATGTAGTTTGTAGATTTCGAGTACTTCCATAATTATATATATTAAAAACAATATCACAACATATAGCTTAATAAATAAATAAATGCAAACAGCTAAAAGATGAAAAAAAATAATTAAAAAAGATTTTAGTGTTTTAGAAACTTGATCACATTCGTTAAAATAATAATAAATAAACGTTGTAACCACATATTTTTAGTCCCTGTCATGCAAACGGCTTGTCGTTTCGAATATACACCATGTAATGAATAAGAATAAAATATATTAAAAAAACAAAACTATTTCTGCATAACTTTACTATTCAAATATATATTTTTAGGATTGTCACTAAGTGCATTGAAGGTATAAACTGTTAAATATTGTGTTACAAATCTAAATGCGCTAAAACACACTGTAACCACGCCTACCGATCGTTAGAATTGCTTTTAAATTTTATAAAGAGTTTATCGAATGTTTTTATTATGGCATGGCAGTTTTTTGCATTACAATTTAATGTTAAAAACAATATCACTCAAATATCCTCGATTAGATTTTATAAACAGCATTATAAAAAGCAATTCGTAAATCGTAATTGCCGATGACTTTTAGTCAAATCAGGCATTCAGTTCTACAAACAACGACTCGAATGTTGCTTTTCAGGTTTTTTACTAACTGTGTAATAATAATATGCACACAACTTTTCAAATATCCCTTAAAGAAACCCCTAGAAAACTCCAAAGAAAGAAGCCTAATAATACACACTCAACTTTTCAAATATCCATTAAAGAATCCCCTCAGAAGTCCAAAGAAACAAGCCAAACAATATACACTCAAATACCCAATAAAAAAACCCCTAAGAAACTTAAAAGAAAGAAGCCAAATAATATACACTCAATTTTTCAAATATCCCTTAAAGAAACCCCTATGAAACTCCAAAGAAAGCAGCCAAATAATATACACTCCACTTTTCAAATATCCATTAAAGAAATCTCTAAGAAACTTAAAAGAAAGAAGCAAAATAATATACACTCAATTTTTTAAATATCCATTAAAGAATCCTCTAAGAAACTCCAAAAAAACAAGTGAAATAATAAACACTCAACTTCTCAAATATATCCATTAAAGAAACCCCTAAGAAACTCCATAGAAAGAAGCCAAATAATATACACTCAACTTTTCAAATATCCCTTAAAGAAACCCCTATGAAACTCCAAAGAAAGCAGCCAAATAATATACACTCAACTTTTCAAATATCCCTTGAAGAAACCCCTATGAAACTCCAAAGAAAGCAGCCAAATAATATACACTCAACTTTTCAAATATCCCTTGAAGAAACCCCTATGAAACTCCAAAGAAAGCAGCCAAATAATATACACTCAACTTTTCAAATATCCCTTGAAGAAACCCCTATGAAACTCCAAAGAAAGCAGCCAAATAATATACACTCAACTTTTCAAATATCCCTTGAAGAAACCCCTATGAAACTCCAAAGAAAGCAGCCAAATAATATACACTACACTTTTTAAATATCCATTAAAGAAATCTCTAAGAAACTTAAAAGAAAGAAGCAAAATAATATACACTCAATTTTTTAAATATCCATTAAAGAATCATCTAAGAAACTCCAAAAAAACAAGTGAAATAATAAACACTCAACTTCTCAAATATGTCCATTAAAGCAACCCCTAAGAAACTCCATAGAAAAAAGCCTAAGCGAGCTTAGACTCCTGATCTTGTTGGTCTTATTTTTAGTAAATTAAATGCAATGAAATTTTAGGTTAAGTTAGCTGAGATGCGCCGAAACTAGTAGTAGTTCCATAGCATTGATGCTTCATCTTCTAGACCATGCTAACTTTAAGCCACTCAGCCTTTACAAAGCGTTGATTTTATTTGTCGATATTCTGAATTTATATTAAATTTAATAGAAAATGTTGCCCTTAGTATTTATAACACCTTTAATAAAGCGCTCAACGAGTGCACTCGAAAGGATTGAAAAGGCACTTGTTAAAAAAACGACAATGGATTGGATGCGATACTTAGTTAATGTGAATGATGTGAATGACGTGAATGATGTGAATGATGTGAATGATGTGAATGATGTGAATGATGTAAATAGAAATGTAAAAGTGATGTGAATGTGAATGAATGGTAATTTTTTTAGATTTAGTGATGTGAATGTGAATGAATTAAAATCACATCATACGACAGTTAAGTATCGCATCCAATCCATTGTCGTTTTTTTAACGAGTAGGTTACAAGCCTTTCGAGTGCACTCGTGCAGCGCTTTAATGTTCAACATAAGGCTGAACATTGACATAAGAGTTGAAAATTTTCTTCTTCTTCATTGCAGCCGCAGCTTTTGCAGCAGTGGTATGAGCTAGCTCTTAGTCTCTAGTCATATCAGCCAATCTGACAGTAGCCCATGAGAACTCCAATTATAGCGGCTATATACTTGCTGTTGGCTTAATACATTTATTGTTACAGCTGACGGGCATACTCGCCGATTCTATGCCTTAGCGCGCATTGTTTTGGCAGTTCAACAACTTTGCAGTTGCGCCCTACATTAATATATTCTGCTATACAAACTGAAATACTTTGTCATCTCGTCAAAAAATCTGTAGCACGCAGCCAATGTCTTTGATTTGGTAATGTTAGAGTTAAGCCCATTGAGCGTTACTTGTCTATCCGAGTATAAGCATATAGAGGAGCCACTTCTAGCATTTCCATTTTGGTTTAAATACCTCATGGCCACCTGAATTGCCATTACCTCTGCTGAGTAAATGCTGCAGAAAGTAGGTAGGAGGCGTTGACGCTTATAGTTGTGGAGAACACCACACCTGCAACTCTAACCTTTAGTTTTGAACCACAACCAGCCCTGTTTTAAATGCTTTCCATTTTAGTTTGAATGCCTCATAGCCTCCTGATTTGCCATTATCTCTGCTTGGTAAACTTTACAGTAATCTGTAAGTTGAAAGGAGCTGCTGATCCCTATGGTTGTCGAACACTCAACTGCTGTAACGAAACCCTTTAGTTTTTAACCACAAGTCTACACAATTTTCAGTTCTCTTGTGGGATCTGTGTAAACATTCGTGCCTTGAGGTTTACAACACGTCGTATCTTTTGTCAAACGATATAGTTGATATAGTCTTTACATCTGAGTGAGGCACTGAACTAGGTTAGAATTCTGATATAAGCAACCATATTTCATTTTCCATCAGTCTTACTGCTAAAACTACCGCCATTTTGTCTAGACGAGTTTCAGTGACAGATTATTTAATATAGCACCTATGGCCTTACTCGGGATAGTGCTTATAGCCTCGCTGATATATAATTGTGCGCTGCTTTCGATACTTCCCATATTATTTCTTTTGATAACCTTTTTTAGTGCTGTCCATCATACTGGAATTCCGTACACAATTTTCTGCTTAAAGATACAATTTTTTAAGGAGTTGTATAGTATGTGGCATCGCAGTGTTCAAAATAAAGATCAGAATTGTCGACTTCTTAAAATTCAAGTTATTCATTTAACATTCTGTTATCTCGTACCTCATTTACAATAACTTTAACTAACGTTAACAATAACCTGTGGTTCCAAAGACCATACCAAACATAAACTTTTGGGCTAAGCAATGGCTTTTCTTGTATAATTCAAGCCTTATTTTCTGATTCAAGTGAAAGTTTTTCAGAAAGTGTTCATTGTAATGTGTTACTCTAATGAACGGCGGGATGATTTAACGTCAGCAACAATCGATCATTGGTAACACTTTTATTAACAGCAGCAATATTGTCATTAGCATGTGCTTGTGTTGGTACGCCAGATTTTATGTTTGCCACAGAGCCAGTTGCGTCAGATTTTTTATCTCAGCGGAATTACGAATTGTTTGCTCGTTAGGACGACTTGTAAAATCCAAAAAAAAGATTTTTAGGATTTGTGAAGTGTGGCCCAACTTAGACGACGCGTTTTTTTCTAAAAAAAAATATATTACAAAACACGCTTTTTTGGTTTTCAAGTAAAAATCACTTTATTTGCTTCAAGGAGTTTGGTATGGTATGGTATGGTATGGTATGGTATGGTGAAAGAAGGAAAGGCGAGGAAGCGTCTACTGCATACATTAAGATCTTTTTTTTTTTTTCAACTTTATATTTTTAACTGTGAGCAAAAGTTCTCACACAATTTCTGCATGGTAGTAAAAAATCACACAGTTTCAAAATGAATACAATAAAATGTTTACTCTGCACCTTCATCCTCATCGTCATTTGAGCTGATTCTGAAGTAACGCAACTCATATGAATCCTTTGCATTGGCAACAACACGGATCCAATCGCGGAGACTGTTTTTCTTCAAGTACTTCTTGGTCAAATACTTAAGGTAAGCTTTGGAGAACTGCACATCTGAATTGACGATTAAAGTATTCTTCTCCCGTTCGAAGCTGTTGCCCAAGTTGTTTACTTTTCCATTGACCTT
This sequence comes from Sphyracephala brevicornis, assembly GCA_001015235.1. NCBI lineage: Eukaryota > Metazoa > Arthropoda > Insecta > Diptera > Diopsidae > Sphyracephala > Sphyracephala brevicornis. The sequence goes on along the minus strand of JXPL01003864.1, from coordinate 5,120 downwards.
CAAACGTGCTCTAACGTATTTTTCAAAATCAACAACATCCATAATGTTATCTTCGACAATATGATTACAATCAACTGCAAAACGTAGAGCCACCTTCTTCTTCTTCAAACCCTTGCCGCGCAAAACTTGTTTCTTTCCCACTTTTGTGCATTTCAAGAAGTTTTGTTTGCAGCACTTTTTATTTCCATTGTTGGTTCTTATTATAAGTTTGCACAAAAAATTTGTTGAAATAAAATTCCTGCTGTGACTAAAATTGTGTAACCTTCCAGTTGCCTAATCTTAGACACTATATTCAAAATTAAAATGCTATTAAATCTATATTGGAAAACCCTTCATGCTGTTTGGTAGTTCACACAGCATAATACCAGAAAAATAAGTTTTGTGCTCTATAATTTAGTAGAGCTAACCAAACAATTCTCAACAATATGACAAAATTTAAGATTCACACTTACATATGCTGTTCTATGCTTCTTAATAGAATAACAGCAAGTAATACTAATAAATTTAGGCTGCACTTCACAAAACACTTTAAGGCAATGGTGCTCATCGAACTTCTTATAGGTGAGTATTGTGGTACTTTAATTTTTTTTTTTTTAATTTTTTTTTTAGCCTGTATGTAGGCTGCACTTCACAAAACACTTTAAGGCACTAGTGCTCATCGAAATTCTTATAGTTGAGTATTGTGGTACTTTAATTTTTTTTTTTAATTTTTTTGTCATCTTGTGTTACTGGTGAAACCAAATGTAGCCTGTATGTAGGCTGCACTGCACAAAACACTTTAAGGCAGTCGTGCTCATCGAAATACTTATAGCTGACAAAACACAAATTTAGTATAAATTTGTATTAGCATATTCATAAAAGCATTTCAACAAAATAATTATTTACAGTATTTTTGTGTGTTTTATTTTTTTAAGGCGCATATTCCGAAGGGTGTAATTCAGCCATGCTCAGCGCATTCCTTATGGCAGAGCATAATGGCAGTTAAATTTTTTATTTTTTTGTCATATTCGTATTTTACGCTAAAGCAAATAAACATTTACACTGCAACAATTTTAAGAAAATGAAATATTGTTTTATTTTAAAAAAGAAATTTATTTATTTAATGATTTGGTCAAAATCTATGTCTAAATTAGTTGTTGAGAGCTGTATTATTGCTTCTAGGTGATCATTAGTCATTTTACCCCTTTGATGTGTTTTTGTTAACTTTAAATTAGAAAATGCCTTTTTGCATATATATGTGCTACGAAACATTGAATACAATTTTAAAATTTCACTTCGTAAAATAGGGTACTTATTTTTATTTAATGATCTCCATAGTTGAATACTATGTAAATTTGAGTATATTACATTCGAGTCTGATTGCAGATCTCACAGCTCTAGTTGAAATTTCAGTTCTTGAGATTGTATATTACATGCGAATGTATTAATAAAAAGCGAAAAAATCAATTTCACATATTCAAAATCTTTCAATCTATTTTGAAAATCTTCTCTTAAATCTATTAAATAATTTACGAATCAAGTCATATCGTAATTTAATACATCAGTCTCTAAAAATTAGCTTTAAATGATAAAAATAATTTAATTGTGACCTATTCATATAATCATTAAAAATATTAATTTTTTTTACAGAACCTTCTATCAAATCAACCATTTCGAATATGCATTTACTGAATGAACTTTCATATAATGACAAGTTTTCCCTTGGCTCTTCGCGTTCAAATATTTGGACAATTGTCTACCTATTGCAAATTTTAGAGCATACAAAAAGAAATTTAAAGCTTACGGCGAGTATAGGCAAAATTAATTCCCATAAGGCTGAACATTTCGTATACTCTATTTTAAATATAAAAACAATTGTTTGTATTTCTTTATGACGCGTGCACATGCTGGACAACTGTGGTGTAATTTATTTACAAAATTTTTGAGCAAATGAAACTCAATTTTATGCATAGTACATTTATTTTTGTGTATAGGCAAAAATAATTGCCTTATCGTATGCTCTGTTTCCAAACATAAACAATTGTGTATTTTTGCTTATGGTTTGAGCAGATCATGAGCACGCCAGCCTCATAACTCTTTGTCATTTAGGAAAAGTCAGACTTTAGACATAATAAAAAGAAAAACTCAAAAGGACTGACAGACGGCATGTGTTATTAATATTTATAAATTACTTAAAATCTTTACAACTAATTAAAAACTTTTGTTGGCATATAAATAGGCGCTAATAAAATTATTCAATAATAAAAATATATGAGTTTTTATTTGATTATGTGAAATAAAAATATAATAAAATATTTTAAATGCTATACCAAATAGACCTTAAGCTAATAATTACTTCAATTCACTTAAGCAATATGAAGCAGCTTAAAATATGCCAAAAAACCTACTTGTTTCAATATAAAGTTTATATTGAAACATATTTAAATAGAAATTATTTCAAATATATGTTTTGGTAATTGATTTGAATGTTTTTAAATTTTAAATTATGCATATTACACACACAAAACAGCTATGTTTAAATAAATATGTTTATTTAAATAAATAAAGTGCTAAAATAGTAACGTTTTATAAGAACAACCACTAAATAAATTATTTGCGCATTGGCACAAAACTAACGTGTATGTATGAAAAGAATACGCATACGCCCAACATTGGCCCAACATTATTACATTAATTTCAAATTCTTTAAAGTGTGTATTGTTATTTTAATTTTTATTTTTATTTTTGTTTTGTTTTGACTATTTTAGAATTATTTTGCTTTATTTGCTTTTTATTGAATGTTTCAAAAAAAAAATTGCTAATGAAACTATGTACTTATAATTAAAACACAAACAGCGCAAATATCCTGTTATTTAAACCAAAATGTTTATGAAAATTTGTTATATTTTTAAATTCAATTTTGCATGATGTAATTAAATTATTTTTTCACATACGTAGTTTTGTTAGACTTCAAATATTTTTACAGTTGTTGTGTTTTGCGACATGTAGTGACGAAATTTAGCAAAAACGAAAGAGTGTATGTTTTTTTAATTCCATTAATATTTCAAATACAAGCAGAAAAATACAGAAATTTACATAGCATGAGTTTTTTTCTAAATTTAAGCAAAATAAATTGAAATACATTATGTGCAAATATTTGCACAAAACGGATTTAAACGTTCAATGTTTTTTAGGCAGACACGTTTGTTAACTATAAAACCTGGTTTCGCGCTGTCTGATAGAACAGTTTTGAAACAATAAATTAACAATTAACTACGTATTTTCCATACCGCATAAAGTAAAAAAAAATTAACAATGAAAATCTTTGCTGTTGTGTTACTCGGCTTAGTGGCAGTCTTAAGTGCAGGTAGTGATTGTTTGAATTTATATAATTTTAAATTAACTGAAAATCAAAAATAAAAATAACGAACTGGAATTTTAGAAATGAAAGTGTTAAAAATTGAAATCTTACAGTTAACGCACAATCAGCTGCACCAGCAGCAAATGCATCAGCAGTTTCCGCAGTGTGGCTCCAATATATCATACCCCATTGGTTGATTGCCGTACCAAAACCATTCCCACAATTAACTCAAGACGATAAAGAAACGGCAGATGTGCAAGTAGCTGCTGCAGTGCCAAGCAATGATGAGTTGGATGATGAAAGTGAAGTAGGTCAAAATGCTGAAATTGGTGGTGATGATGTCGACAGTGATGGTGAACTAGATGATGACGATGTTATCGTTATAAATGTTGACGATCCAGTGCAAGCTGAAGCCATAAACTAAAACAGTTCGTATACGAATTTAAACTGTAATTAAGATAAGTTAAACATAAGTCAGAAAGGTTAACCAAAATAAATTTTTCTAAAAAAGCATGTTTTTTTCAAATACATAAAAATTTATAATATATATAACAGAGTTCAGTTCCTTTACAAATTTTCGACTGCAATATAATTTTAATTTCAAAATCTTAAATTATAATATGAAAATATGTATGTATTTACTATGGCATATCTATATTAAAAGCTAACAATTATTAACATTATTTCAATTTACTTAAACAATATGAAATCAGTTGAATATATGATCATTAATAATATTAGAATTTATGTATTAAAATATATTTAAACAAAAAGCATTTCAAATATGAATGCATGCTTTATTAGAAAACGCATACTCCTCGTTGGCCCAATATTGTTGCACTCATTTGGCATAGGCTGTATTGCATATTAAGTTTTCATAACAAACTTAATATGTTTGCTGCTGTTTTATATGATTCATTTGTTGTCATTCAACATAAGCAACAGCTGTATGAATTTTTACCCTAGGCATCGCCCCACGATTTTTCTTCAAACGCATGAATGGGTACTAGGCGCCCATTACTGCCCAATTTTTTATTCTTAGGTGTAAGAATATAATACTGTACCAAATTTGAGCCAGTTAAGTTGCGTCTCAACTCACTTACACTTTGGTCANAGGCAGAGTAGCTTCCCATAAAATGTTCCACTACTCCAGCCTGGAGCTTCCTGACTCCTATGATACCTAATAAACCCTAGGGTAGGGTCCATCTTACGGATACGCAACCATAGAAATAACTCCTAACCACTTTAACTATTAAAATAAATATTAATAATTTCAGACAGACACCCTCATTAATATTTTATCATATTGTGATAAAGTAATTAGATTTTAGTCGCCTTCTACCACAGGCATACCTTAGCAAGGTAATATTCTTATCCTCCCTTACCGTAGAGATTGCTCGAGATTTCTGTAGGTATCCCTGGACCTCAATCTACATTAACCTCATATATGAACCNATATGGGCAGATTTTAGTCGCCTTTTACGACAGGCATACATTACCGCGGGAAAATTCTTGGAGCCTCTCTCCCGCAGGGGCCACAACATAAGCAACAGTTGCTGTGTCTTCCACTGGAGCATATAGCGGCTATCAAGCATCATCATTTCGTTCTGTTGTTCGCTAGTAATTTATTTGAATTCGCCACATGATTTCACGGTATTTACTTCTTCGATATACTTCCAGCGATGATCTTTACAAAGTCTGTTTTTACGTATCCTTCTTGCTAGCATTGCCAGTGCTTGGTAAAATATGATATAAATATACACATATGGTCATAATAATA
>JXPL01003820.1:493-10657 GCA_001015235.1 Sphyracephala brevicornis | reverse complement strand
TATAATTAATTATAATTAAATCATACATAAACAAAAATAAATAAAAAATACTTACTTGTGCCCAAATGTCATCATCAAGCAGCTCATCACCCGAATAATCAAAGCCATTCTAGCAAATACAAAATAAAATTATGAACAAAATAAAATAACACAAAATTAAATAAGTACAAGCCAATTGTGCAAAAGATAAGTGACTGTTTAATTAAATTTAGCTCACTTGAAATATTGATAAGATTCTGAAATTAGTGCTCACATTAAAATTTATTATTGAATTAAGCATGAAATAATCAAGTTAACTTAATTAATTATTTGCAAGAATTGCTAAGTGCATTTAAGTGTGTATAGAAGAGCTAAAAAACTACTAAAACGTATATTATTAGCTCTTGATTTAGTATTATTAAATATAATTTACTTAATAGTGAAAAGCAATTAATGCAAAAATTTCATAAAGTATTTACTTTTTAATTATTCGGTGGAGTTTGATTAAGTGGCCGCTGTAGTTTACCGGTAAGTGCGTAGCATAATTGAGCACTTATAGAATTTTATGCTCTAAGTTCAAATTCCGACAACATTTATCTTTTGCTATGCTCGTTTAAAATANAGCACTTATAGAATTTCATACTCTGAGTTCAAATTCCGACAACACTCATCTTCATCAATGCAACGAGTCTTATGAGCCGTTCGGATTCGCTGTTTTAAAATCTTTGTTCTAATCCACGCGTGCTCACGATCTGTTCAAGCCACAATATTGTTTTTGTTTTTGAAATGAAGCACAAGGAACGATCAGCCTTAAGGCAATTATTTTTGCCTATACACAAAATTAAATGTACTATGCTCAAAAATGGCTTTTGTATACTCAAAAGTTTTGTGTCTAAATTATACTAACAACCCTTCGGTATAAAAGCATTAAGAAAATAAAATACACAGAAATACTGTAAATAATTATTGTGTTGAAATAATTTAAGTAATATGCCAACACAAATTTCTAAATTTGTGATTTGTTATGTCAATGTTAAATTAAAAATTAAAATTTTTGGTGTGTACATGTTTAGTGGCTTTACCGTTAAAGGGATAAAAATGAGAATAAAAAAATTTAAAAAAATATAAAACTATCGCATGAACTTTGATAAGCACAACTGGTCTACTCAATACGTACATAAAAATAAAAATTACAAATTACACAAAAAGAGAAGAAAATTAATTACTTAATGTTTTGTTAATGCTAGTACTTAGTTTCAGAATCCTTTTACAATTTTTTAATTAAATAAAAAATTATATTATATCTAAAAAGGTTAAAATCAACAACAATAAACATACCAAGCTTTGATCTACAATATCATTTAGCACGTCATTCTCAATCACCTAAAAGGTAAAATTAAAAACAAAATAAAAAAGGAATTAAAAATGAAATTTGAATAAAAAACTTAAAATTAAAAAACGTATATTTGAAAAATTATTTTTTGTAAAATAAATAAAATAAAATAATGGAATACATAAATAAATCAAGATATGAAAAAAAAAATTTACTCGTATATATAAAACTAAAAATATATTATAACAATAAACTTATACACTTTTACAACAATACAATTATAACGCCTGAAATTCGTAATCGTTCATGTATGTATATTCATATAATACCGGTTATTTGATTAATTAAAGTAATATTGCTGCTTATATAAAGTAAATTATATATTATATATACAAAAGACGAAATCTTTATTACCGCGACTTTTCAAAAAATTAAGATAATGTTTTAATTCAACAAAGTTATCAAAATTTTCATAAACTACATACTTTCGACTAATTATTTATGTTTTTAAATAGTCCTCTTTCAATAGAACACAATTTTATGACATACTAAATAACACACATACTCCAAATTTTTAGCTGTTAAACAATTTAAGATACTTGAAACTTATTTGAATATGAAAAAACAATTTGAAAACAAATAAGGTAGAGCAAAACTAACGATAACTGCAGGAAATATCAATTATACGCCATTCTCAAAGCGCTGCACGAGTGCATTCGAAAGGCTTGAAAAGGCACTCGTTAAAAAAAAAACGACGATGGATTGGATGCGATGATGTGAATGTGATTATGATTGTGATGTGAATGTGAATGTGATGTGAATGTGAATTATATTGAATTAAAAAAAACTTTTAGATTCAATTTATGCCAGTTTATTATCAATTCTCAACTTGTTATGATATATAAATTATTTTTTTTGACTAATGTAAGCAATTTAGTTTTCAACATGAATTCGAATGTTATTTTCTTATGCGGTTGAAACCTTAAATTCAATATATTTTAATATCAGAGTTTAGCGTTAAACATGCTAGTGACATTTTCCAAACGGAAGTAATGGATGAAGCTGGTTTTTTCATGACTTCGCATGTAATAATGTTTAATCCCGCAACATGAGTTTATCTTTCCTATCATTGGCAATTAGCCTGCNGCTGGTTTTTTCATGACTTCGCATGTAATAATGTTTAATCCCGCAATTAGCCTGTCTAATAATTGCCGAAAAACTCTCTAATTTTCAGTCCTAAAGCACTATTAAGAACACAATGGTAGTGGAAGCGTGTTTTACTTTAAAAAATTATAATATATAGATCGGTTTTTCAGAAAAAATCTTATTGTTGATGCTTTCCGCAATGTTTTGATATATTGCAATTTATTGTTGATATATGGTATATCGCAATATAATGTATGACCATTGTTAAAGTGTTGGGAGATTTTGTTAGTATGTTATGCTTAAGTGACAGGTACGTTAGAGAGCTCCTACAGCCTAATTTGGTAGAAGTAAATTTTGTATATACAAATTATGGGTGCAAATGGCACATTACTGTAGGCAATATATTTATTTATTTCAAATATATTTTACAAAGCAATATGAGCAATATATGAACAATATAGTTCACAAGGAAATATTTATAAAATGTACAGCTCGCAAATGTTAATGACGCAAAAAGTAAAAATCCATTAATAAATAAAAAAATTATTGCGATATAAATTCTTATATTAATAGTGCTGCAACACTAACGTTTAAAATTTGATATAAATACAAATTAGAATTTTATATATATTTTTTATATGATACAATTCATTTAAAAGTGCTGCGACATTACACTTAGATGGTGCATTCAATTATTCAATATTTTAACAGCATATGAGTCTTCCGCAGATAAAAATTCATTTAAGTATCCTTGAATAGAATTTCCAATTTTATGCGATAACATTGAAACTACTCTAAACTACAAAGAAACAAACTACTCTCAGGTTACAATGGCGGCAGAGTACTTCCTGCCTAATTAGCACAGTTGTGCCGTTTTGTTCAAACTCCTCTTAATAAGAGATGTTAAATTTGAATTTTGAATTTAATCTCCATATATTGAGTCTGGTATTCATATTAAAATAAAACAATCTCAATTTGTTTATTTTGCTCAACTTTTGCAGCCGCTAGCATTACACCTTAAAAACAACAGAATATCATTGGATATTCCCATAAGTTAGAAGAAATAAAATCTTCTCTCGATATACTGGTTAAATTTGTTTCAAACATCTGCTGNCTCACATCTGTCATTGTCATTTGTTTCAATCTATATAAATATATATGTAAATGTTATTTTCCTACTAATCTAAAATCTAAGAATTAGAAATTGCTATTCTATTAAGAATGCATATTTCAGGAATAAGAGCGCTGTTCAATAATTGTGCTTTGCAATCTAATTAATGTTCAATTGCGGTTAAAAAAAGATTACTGCAAGTTGACGAATTACCACAAGCACTGTTGCTCACTGCAGTGGAATTTTGTTGTGAACAGCTTATGCACTTAAGACTATTGATCCTTGCACGTTCATTACCATTTGAGTTGATTTAAACTTTCAATTATTTTCTTAATACACTATTGATAGTAGTTTGGCGGATACGACAATATTCTTGAAATTGATTGGCACTGCGATAATCCGTTTGTTATGAAATTTCGCTATTTCACGGTTTTAGGTCGACCCATAAATTCATGTCAGTGCTAAACAATCGCAGTACTCAACTGGAAACTAAATAATGCCAGATTTAGATAAGCTTTTAATTCAAAGCCGCTTTTTTATTGCAGGATTGGTGGTATCATTATTATTATTTATATAATTTCTTAAAAAGTTATTTGGATTTAAATTTAGTCAAAAGTAAATACTATCTAAATAATGGATTTTAATTTATTCAAAAGTTAATACCTTCGAAATAATGATTACAAAAAGTGATTATTAATAATATGTATGTGTTTATAAAAGGCAATACTCCAGTGCATTGGAAATATTTTTAATATCAAAGCATAAATGTATGCCAAGTTATTAAAAAGGCACATGATTTTTAATTATGTGTTTAGTCATTCTGTAAAGCCGCAAGATTAAAAATTTGTTTCAAAAAATATCTAAAATCTAACACAAATTCTTGCATCAAATTGTAACTGAAAGCCATATTGGTCATTCCATTCAAAGGAGCTTAATATGAGCAAGTGCAGCTTTGTGCCAGTTTTATGAATAGCTGCAAATATGTTATGGTCAATGTGAAAATATAGGGACAGTGTGAGTATGTTTTTTTGTGACTGTGTGAGTGTAAATATGCAAATTAAACCTTGCTATATACACAAAGNGTGAGTGTAAATATGCAAATTAAAGCTTGCTATATACACAAAGTGCAATGTGACACTATTACATACGCAAGTGGTGCACGCGAAAATTATTCTCCAACGACTGTGACTGAAACAAAAAATATTTATTTTAAAGATTACAAAACTCAAGGGAATAATTTTTCATACATTTTTTATTATTTTCACCAGAACTAATATCAAGTGAACACACACACACACAGACGCAGAAGTCAATGGGTTGTTGTAAGCTTACAGGACACTGACAGTCAATTTGTATGAATATTGAAATGTTTTGCTTGCTGTGAGTGTTTTTGGTTTGTTTTAAAGTGAGTCTTTTCAGAAAATTTTAATCACACTACAAACACGTAACTAGCGAGCAGATTTATATAAAATATTCATATATATGTATGTGCACATGCGTGTGATTACAAAGCAGTTTCTGAAATTAAGGACGAAAATGAGAAAAATAAGCTTTCGTATAGAAATCGTTTTGCAGTGAGAAATGAAATGAAAAGAAACTAAATAAATATGGAATTCATAAGCTCGCTTTGCAAAGTGTAATACATCAAGCCTGGGTACGTACAACAATTAAGAACTTTAAAAAATATATAAAAAAAGACATTCAAACGTCTTTTGACAAAATTTTTACAATTTGCAACCTACATTGCAGCGCACATTTTGCGTAGCCAACATGGCAGGATGTGTACAAATATGCAGCAGCACTGGCAGCAGAGGTAGCATTAAAAGGATGTGTTCTTTCAAGAATTTAGCAACTCTTTTGGCTTGCATAGTCCTTTGTTAGCTTAAGTGGTATGCGTTTAGCTCAAAATATTTGCAATTTAGTAAGAGCTACGTTTTATGTCGTTGTAGTTGTGGCTGGCTTGCTGTTGTTTTAACACATTTTTTTAATATTTTTTTTTTCAATTTATTAAAGTCAACAAGGAATTCTTGTATTCTGAATTTAGCGAAAAATTTCTTTGAGACAAGCATGCCAGACATTCAAACGCACGTGCACGATTGTTGTGGTTTTTGGATGTGAATGTACTGTGCGTTATTTATGTATCCTGAAACATTTTAGCCAGAGGACACAGAAGACAATAGTGAATAAAGGAGACCACAAATTTTTGTCCAAAATGCTAACATATTTGTATGGTTTTCTTTCTTGTTCCTGTGCAAAGCCAAGCACACAGCTTAAGTGTATGTTTTTTATTTTTTAAAATATATTAAATTGAGAATAATGAAACTAAGCAATTTTAGTTTTCACTGAAAATTCGTTTTAATTTAATGAATTAAATAAATAGAAATTAAATGTAGAAAGGAGAATATGAAAAAATACTTTAATTTAATACGTTGTTATATATAAAATATATTATTTTCTCTTAAAGAAAATATTTTATTTATTTAAAAAAAACATTTGAAGACCATGAGTGAATGTTTGTAGGATTTATTAAAATAAATTTAATTTAGACTTTCAAACTGATTACAAGTCAAGGGAATATGCGTAAAGACACACTTTACGCACATTTTGTAGCTTGAATTAATGCAAAGTCATTCTAGGTGATTCAATTATTAAGTACTATTATTATTACTATTAAAATTGAGCAAATTTTAACACCTCGTCTAATTCTGGAAAAAACTCATGAAAAGTAAATCTACACACACCACCTCTTTGTCGATTTCAAGGCCGATATCGACACCCCGATAAGGTCGAAATTTTTCTCCACCTTGTCTGAGTTTGGTATTCCTTCAAAGCTAGTCCGGCTTTATATAATGACGTTGTGAAACTCCTGCATTTGAGTCATCGTAAGAAAGCACCTTCTTCAACCATTCAATTTGAAATGAGGTTTGAAACAGGGGTATATCTTATCGTGCGACTTTTTCAATCTCCTAATAAAACATATGCAGCGAAAAATCTAAGTCAACACACCAGGAACGATCTTTTATGACAATGTCATATTGCCGATAACATTGACATCATTGTATAGAATGTGATAGCAGTCAGCTCAGCATTGAGTGAGATTAAAAAAGAGTCGAAAATCATAGATTTAGCGGTGAACGAGTATAACACGAAGTACCACTTATTCAAAAATAGGCAGACGCGGCATATTAGGCAATCGGTCGCTATGGATAGTTACAACCTCGAAATTGTACAGGACTTCATTTATTTAGAAAGCTGCGTTAACAACAAAAATGATGGAAGTTCAGAGATCAAACGAAGGATTACTCTTGCAAAACGGTGCTACTATGGGCTCAGTACTCAAATAAAAACTAGATCCCTCACTTAACGAACAAAACTAACATACTATAAGTCCCTCATCATGCACACGGTTCTTCTAGTAATGCAAAAAAAATGCTCATTCAATTTTAGCGTCAATTGTTTCAAAGAATAATTCCTTGGCTGCAAAACCCACACCAAACAGTTCATTTATAGATTCCAGAATATTTTTTTATGCTGATGAAATATTATTTAATCGTTCATTGAATATTGAATTCAAATTCTGTTTTGTCATAGAAAATGATTTTGATAGAAAAATTCACCAATATTTGATTTTTGTTCAAACATTCAATTGACAAATCTGCATGATTTGGAAATGCACAGCAGACTTCAATTCTTGTCGGAAAACAATTTCACTTACAACAGAAATATTTTCACTATAAGTATTTATTTAGAAAGGCAAAATGTTTTTGTCAGAACCACTTTCAGCAATTCTTTTAGATTATATTACGAAAGGAATTCTCCGTAAGGAGTCGTACAAATTTAATAATTGTAATATTAAAAATCAATTTGTTTCTATGCCAATATCTTGTGTTTTATTACTTTTTCTTTTATTTATTTATGTATTTATTTATTTCGTTACAATTTAATATACAAATTTTTCGTATAAAAGATAAATTAATTAATTGTTTCGGAGATTATTAAATTAAATGCACAACGCACAATTGGTTTATGTTTAAATTTATTTAAAATTTAATCATGCCAAAAGGAGTTAATTAAATCTTTTAACAGAAACCATAATTGCTTCGGACTTAGAGCGAGAGTTGAATGTGGTTTGGTGGGCTCTGGTTGGAGTTTTCAGTTTTATAAAGTTTTGCTGCGAAAAAAAAAGTGGGAAATGCTTACTTAGCGGCTAGTGTGGGCAGTTTTGTGAAAAGCAGTTAAGCACACGAAGGATGCACAAAAAGTTGTGTGTGTGTGTGCAGAACGTGGTACAGTTATTCTTTCTTTGTATGCATGACAAATTTATGCTTTTAATAGCTGTTTTGAGAGTCATTGCAGTGAAAAGCAAGCATGTACTTCACCATATGCACAGATTTGTGCACTAAGTGGCGAGTTAGCATGTAGTTGTGCGTTGATGTTGATGCAGTTGGAAACCAGCACATGGTCATTTGGGAAAAAAATATTTTTTCATTTTTAAATTACATAAGCGCAGATATAATAAGCGTAAGTTTGTAGACATTTCTTTTAAATTTGAACATAAATGAGCACAGCAAAGTACGAATGTCAGTGCAGCTGTGCTCATAAATGTAGTTGAAACAAAATATTTGGTTAAATATTTTGTCTGTTTTTTTAATATTTGAAAAAGCTTTAGCAACAGTTACGAAGATTTTACGCGCAGCCTTTGTGTCAGCAAATCCTACCGCTGTTGATGTAAAGGCTGGCAAAAATGCAGCTATTAAATACCTTTGACTATGGCCGATTGCACTGTATCGCTGTGCAAAAATAAATCATTGCAACTGCATTGACATTAAAATTCATCGTTTTGCACAGAAACATAACCAAAGCATCCTTTTTGATGTTTGTGACAATAATTTATACCATAAACATAGCTAAACCTGCATACACACAAAGCTAGGCTGTTTGCACACAGGCGACGTGATGTGGGTGAGTTTCCTCCTATTTGTAATGACATTTATTCCATCATGTCACTACGACAAACACGTTAACATACTACAACACACCGACAAACAGACAAATGTGTACGTCAACGCAGTTGTTTATAGTTACACAGCGCAAAAAAGGAGCAAAAAAAGGAGCAGAAAAACAGGAAAAACCCATAATCATAGAGGGACCGTCACAAAAGTCTATGGCTTACAGCAAAAACAACAGGAAGCATAGAGGCATAGACAGAAAAACCTAACTAACGGCACGAGGTGGAACATTACGTGCGCGTTCGTGTCGCAGCGTAATTCAACTGGATTAAATGCTGTTTACAAATGGCATTAATGTTGTATTATAGTATGTACTACGGCATTATATACATACACAAAGCATTTTAACATATATATGCATGCTTTACTATATATAAATTTATGAGTGCTGCTGTTTGTGCTGGTATTTGTATGTGTTTGTAAGCCACTTTGTCAACAGACATTTTGGAAAATAAAAAACAAAGACCAAAGAATAAAAACTAAAAACAACACAAATGAGTTTTAGTTTTGTCATTTCGCTACGAATGACAACTACAGCCACAGCTACAACTATTGGCTTTGCATGTGTTGTGTGTTGTTGAAGCGCTTTGTGAAAGGACATGCCCGCATTGTCATTAGGTGTGACCATTGAGAGGCGGCATGCAAAGGCGGTTGCATTATGCTTCAAGTGCTGCATAATAGCGTGATGATGTTAATATCATTGTATTTGTTGATGCCGTTTGAGCCATTGTATTGTGCTATTTAGTGTTATTATACTCGAAGTTTTTCCTTTTTGCTGGAATTGATTGTACTGGTATTGTAATTAATGCTGACGTTGTCTATTTGGCAGCCAATGTGCTCGATATGTGTTGGAATTAAATGGAACAGATTGTAAAGTTTTCAGCATGGAAGTAATTTAAAACAATTGAACATACGGCAAATGTAGAACTTTTAATACAAAGTTAAATTACTACATATTTTAAGTATCACTTTTGTTCAGTACACAATGATAATGGTAGAGAGCCCCATACTCCATTACTAGAGTGAAAAAATATTTTAACTAAACTAATATAAATGAAAACAAATTATTAGAGCTTTGCTAATTGTTATAAATTGAGCTCAAATATAATAAATCGAATTCAAGTTCATACAATTTTAAGAAAGACAGTTCTCAAATGTCTTAACTTTGTGAGCCCTCTTTCACTAAGAAGTTAAATGGTCTCAAGCACTGACATATTGCGATACACTAACATGTTATAAATTCATATATTCTAAGTTCCGACCTTTTAAACTCCACAAATATTAGTAGTAGTAGTAAATTTATTTATCTTCATCAATTAATACAAAATAAGACTTNTAAAGCTTAAAATTAAAATTAAATAATTATTAAAATTACAACTTTGTCACTATACTCGTAGAAGGCATTAATATGTTTTTATTTTGAAAAGTGCATTGATATTAAAACCGGTTTTAAATCCTGTAATGAAGTTGAATGTAAATAAGGTTAAATAATAATTAGTCAAATGCTGATAGGTCAAGAAAGGCATATAAGTTTTAGTTAACGTTTTAGTTAGTATTAGCTATAAATCATTGTTTTCCATTTGCCA
>JXPL01003662.1:10664-20774 GCA_001015235.1 Sphyracephala brevicornis | reverse complement strand
CTCACGGCGTATTAATGACTCCCGCTCCAGTTGGGTTAAATGTGCAATATTTGTACGCGACTCATAAATTGAACGGACGTGATGCACATACAAAAAAAAGAAACCGGTGCCTATATTAAAAGATAAATAATATTACGGTACTAAAAAATCAACAAAAAATATAAAAAAAAAATTTTAAATGTGATTTTACCGATAAGAGAATGCGCTAGCAACAGCAAAAAGGAATCCCTCATTTTGATGGAAATANAAAAAATATAAAAAAAAAATTTTAAATGTGATTTTACCGATAAGAGAATGCGCTAGCAACAGCAAAAAGGAATCCCTCATTTTGATGGAAATAAAACTTTAGTTTATTGTAATTAAACTATATACTTATCATCATTCTCATCATTACTTATATTTGGCACTTTATTTGTTATATTATATTATTTTAATTTATTTTTTTTATATGTTTATAAATGTATGTATCCTACTATCTTAAATATTTTATCCAACAAAGTAATTATAGTGCAGCGGCTACGCACAAAAGAAAAACAACAATCAGCTGTATTATATATTAGCAAAAAGCACTACAATTAGAAACCATATATGGTTAGGCTGACCAGCGGACCACAATAATTTTAAATAATCTTNAGTGTTGTAAAATGTTTTTTTCTACAATTGCTAATCCTCACAAGAACAGTGTCGGTCATGTGACCGGCACGCATCCCAAATCAAACCGTTCACCTTCTAAGACAAGCAATTTTTGGTTGTACGAAACATAAAGTTGTCTCCCACATTTAATGTACGTGCAAAATAGTATAAAAAAATATGAAAATATCAAATACTAAATATAAATTACATAAAACAAAATCAATCGTTTCTTATAATTATTTTTTTATGACGATAGCTCTGACTATTTTGTAAGCACATTAAATGAGGGATAATTTTATGTTTATGTCACAACTTAAAATTGCTTTTTTTAGAAAATAGAGAATCACTCACAATTCTTACATCTTCTTTAAGAACGTGATAGAAACTGCGAACATTATATCATTCATGCATGTCTTGTAGGGTGGTTATTATATTATAAAAGCTTTTATTTTATATTTGTTATTTAAGATATCGAATATTACAATTTTTAATATAATTAAAAATTCTGACGGTTGTATAACAATTTAATTGTTATAAGGAAATAAATATTTATATATGTAAAACAATGTTTGACAGAGATGTTATAAATCTCTCTTTATGGTGGCTGTCTAGGAATCACATTATGGAATTTTGACAGAAAATCAACTCTGCGTTTTTGACATTTCTATTCCTGAATAATATTTGTGCTTTTGATCTAGTTGTGCTCGTTATATTGAAAATAAATGCGTCCTTTGAAATTGTTAGTCCTTAATTAATTTGCTAAAATTTTTAAAAATGTTTTATTGTTGTTACATGTTTTTTTGTTTGTTATTACTTTGCATCTGTGCTAATGCGTACGATAAAGAAATGACTGTTCACATCGATGCCGGCAAAAAAGTAAATGCAAATTCGTATTTATAAATTCAGAGTTAATTATTATTTATTTTTAGGAATGTTATTATCATCTAGTCAAACTGGGCGAAACAATTGATATAGAATATCAGGTAATTGATGGTGGACACGGTGATTTGGATATAAGCTTTTCATTAGCTGATCCCATTGGCTTGCTCTTAGTCAGTGATTTTAAGAAATCAGAAAATATTCATCGACACGGGGTGGTGAAAGAAGGGGATTACAGATTTTGCTTCGACAATAGTTTTAGCGTTTTTAACCGAAAAACAGTGTTTTTTGAACTAATTGTTGAACGAGAGGGAGAATTAAGTGATGAAATTCAATGGAATGATATGCTCGACGGACTGACACAAAGAGAATATTATGACATGAAAGTACAGGATATTATGGATTATATTGGACGTATACGTATGCATTTGACCAAAGCTAGACAACTGCAAGACATGTTACGCTCACATGAAGCACGTGATCGTAATCTAGCCGAAACAAACTTCCAAATGGTAAATGCGTGGTCATTCTTTCAGGTGATTAATATTAATAAATTTATATTTTTTCTTTGTTAAGTAATCAACTGTTTTACCAAAACTAGTTGAGTTTTGGTATAGAATCAGTAGCGAATACTTAAAAAAAAATCCTCAACCGTCTCGTGATAAAAAACAAGTCCGACAAAGTATTAATATATTGGGTGTAAGGGAAAGTTCGGTTGCCAAACTTTTTGTGAGCAGTTGGCTGATGATTTCCAGCTTTAAACGTTGTATGTACCGATGTTAAATTTGGATTTGTATAAATCTTTATGCTAAGAAAACTGAAAAATAATCAGAGCATGTTTCTTATAGAAGTTTAAAAAAAATTAACTCACATTTCCGTTACACCCAATATAAATATATGAAAAAATGTTACTGACCTAAAAAGGTGAACAACATATTTTATTTTCTTTGATTTTTCACCTTTTTATTTCTCAATATTTTAAAATGTTAAATAAGTGACAAAAATGATTTTTTTCTAATTTGCACATTTTTTTCAATAGGTGTGTGCTATGATTACGGTAGGTTTGATGCAAGTGTTTATGGTACGCAGTATATTCGATTCAGGCACATTATTGAATAAATTAATTAACAAATTGGGTCTATGATGTAAATCAAATTATTACAGCCGCCGAATAAAAACCAAAGATACTAAATTTCATATTTGGAATGAAACTTAATACTCAAATATACATATATTATTTCGTGTTTTATATTAACAGAAAAATGTCTGATGTTGAATTTTTATAAATAATTTAGTAAAAAATTATTAATATATCTGTGTAATTAATTTAAACATGTGTTTATCAATCGCATATATTTCAAATAATTAATTAAGTCTTGCCATATTAAATGTAATAATTAATTAATATAAGCAATAAAATATATGTTACGAATTTTTTTCAGAAATAATTTTTGTATTATTTGAAAGAGACCTATTGAACGGAAAAGCTATTTCACAATCCATAATTAAAGCAAATTTTTTATTATATTTACTTGAATTAAGGTTTGCATTAAACTTCACAAAATTTTACATAATTGTAAAAATATATTTATAAAAAATATCAACCTAATATATAGGATATATAGTTTTCATATGTACATATGTTAACACTACGTATAATAAAATTTAAAAAATATAATTCATTCAATAAACTTCATGGATGATTTCTTTTTTTCTCTCAACATCTGAAATGAAACACCTGGATCTTTGTGTGAACTACGTGGGAACCGCTTAATCTTCTTAGCTTTTTGCTTGCCTGTCGCTACACTTGTTGGTAAAATGTTTCGTTTTTGGAAATTTTTGAATCTATCAACAAGTAAACTAGATTCAGTTTTTGTGTTACGCAAATTGCCAGCAATGTCCTCAGCCATATTAACGTCCATGTCTGGTTCAACGAATTTAAGACTAGCCAAACGTTTTGGTTCAAATTTCTTTTTTAGCGCAACTTTTTTGCGCTGCTTTTTTATTTCATTTAGATCCTCTTCGTCAGCTAGTACCTCAGCTTTGATTGATTTAATTCTGGAAGATAAATTAGAAAAAGAGTAACATTAACGAATCGCGTTACATATTCAAATCATAATCTCAAAACATTTAAATAAAATTTATTGTACCTATGCAAATCAGCTATTTGCTTCTTTAAAGCTTTTCGTTTTTCATGTTTCTTCTGCAACTCTTTATGCCTAAGTTCTCTATTTCGTGCTTGTTTGCTTTTCTTTTTGTTTTCTACAGGTGGATTAATTGAAATATAAGGCGCGTCACTGCTGTCAACATCAACTTCTTCATCATCATTTTTATTATTATCCTCATCTTCGTCTAAACCAGCCCGCATTTCTTTCAGCCTCAATCGGTCACGTTCTTCTGGCGTTACCTTGGAAAACATTTCCGTTGTAACGCGTTTCATATGTTTTTCTTCCTTAATAATTTTTTCTTCACGATTAACAACGTTGGTTATTAGATTTTGGTGATCTTTCAGTGAGGGATTGTAGCTTATGCCTGGATGTGGTGGCTCGAAAGCCCTGTAAAAAAAATGTATAGTTATATTTAGCCATTACTTATATTTTTTATTTTATCTTACTTTGCCTTTGTAGTGCGATGTCTTATACTATCGTGAACCTTAATAACTGGCTTACCCACGTTATTAGTAACATGCAAAGCAAGATCTCTGCTTATCCACCCCTTTTCATCTTTTAAACCGGGAATTTTGTCACGAAAATCTTTCTCTGCCCAAATATCACTGAATTCTTTAGCACTTTTATTAGTTTTCTTTTCCAGTTGTTCATAATATCGAGCACGGTCTTTGTTTGCTTGAAAATGACGAGATTTTGTTGGATTTAAAACTTCTTCTTCAATTATTCTCCCCGATTTTTTCGCTTTTACATGATTTCTTTGAGAAAGAACATTTATCATTAGTAAAATACAAATATTACTTGATTAATTTTTTTACCTCTTGACAATTGGATCCTGCACTTTCGATGTATTAATCAATGCATCCAGTGATCGCAAGGGTTTTTTAGCATTTAGCTTACGTTTCTGCCTCACCGTAAGACCACTGCGTATCTTTACGAGTGGTGTACTATCACAAATGAAGAGCTCTTCATCCTTTTTATCAGCCAAAGATCTACAATATATAAACACATTTTTAAGCAACTGAATATAAAATATGATATTTGATTAAATCTTACCCCACACGCTCCTCTTGTCTTTTTTCTTCCAAGAACTGCTCAACGTCTGTTATATCAGTTTTACGCCAAGCAGATTTATTTTTTTTTGATATACGTTTTTTTTTCACCACCGACATGATCGGTTTAGTTTATTTGATATGAATTAAATTGAAAATTATATACCAAAAGATGCACGTGCAAAGAAATGACATTAGCTGTCAAACAGCAGAAGCAATATTTATACATCTACACTCAGAAAAATATTATACAAAATTCAGCCGAATTGTTATAAATATATATATATATAATATTTTAGTGTACTTTTTTAGTATATTATTTTATATAAACGTTATTAACGAGCGATTAACAAGTGATATTAAGCAAATGAGATAGATTAAAATTGAACAGTAATAGCTACATCCATTTTCTAACATATAAATATTTATATTTCAAAAGCAATAAATAAGAAATTTATTTATTACATTTATAGAAAATATATAAANTTATGGGTCAATAATTACTGAAAAAAATATATGAATAAAATAGTACAAATAAAATTGTATACTACTCGTAGGCATTATATATTATACATTTTATATGCATTAAAAAGAAAGCTTTACTAAATAAATAAATAGTTATATAAATATCTAGCGTAAATTTAGAGGTTCTGCATTATATATAAAACTTTTCACGTGTATTACGATAGGAACAAATTCCACAGCTGTTAAGAAGTAACAAAATTTGAAAGATTAAAGAAAAGATATAAAAGAAGAAAGAACAGAGAGCTGCCTGTCAGAGAAAGTTGATAGAAAGGGCAAGAGTATTCGTTAAGTATATTATATTTTTTTAATATAAAGTTAATTTTAGAATAAGCAGACGTTCGTAGCTCAATCAAGTAGCTTAGCGCAGAACGTTTTAAGCTGTTGCATAGGTTGAACGGAAACGGTAAGTAAAATTGAAAAAAACATATTGGAGTTTGTTTCAACGTGGCATATTCTAGATTGGCAGTCTCCAGATTCATAAATTGTGCTTGTAAAAATAACAAAGGCCAAGATGCGTGGCAATCGGCGCGTAATGTTTACCTGCATTTTTGTAGTCCTGCTACCAACTTTTTGTTCAGGACTTTTAGAAGGCCTATATTGTGGCAAAGAGAATTGTTACGATGTGCTTGGTGTTACACGCGAATCAACAAAACCTGAAATTGGTAAAGCCTATCGCATATTGGCCAAGAAATATCACCCTGATATGCATCGTGGGCACGAGGCCAAAGCAGAGGCGGAAGTGAAATTTAAACTTATTGCAACAGCTTACGAAATTTTGCGAAATGATGAATCTCGTACTGACTACGATTATATGTTGGATAATCCCGATGAGTACTATGCACATTATTACAGATATTACAGACGTCGATTAGCACCAAAGGTGGATGTTCGCTATGTTATAGTTGTTGCATTAACTATAATTTCTGTTATACAATACTATTCTGGTTGGCAGCGATACGATTCTGCCATTAAGTACTTTGCCACTGTGCCAAAATATCGCAATAAGGCATTGGAAATTGCCAAAGATGAAATCAATGAAAAAATTTATAATCGTAAAGGCAAAAATCGACTATCTAAAGTAGATCAAAAAGAAGAATTAGAACGTATTATACGCAAAGTAATAGAAGAAAAAATGGATGTAAAAGGTGGTTATGCTAAACCTTCAGTATGGGATGTCCTTTGGGTGCAGTTACTCATATGTCCATACACAATATTGTGTTTCATTATCTGGCATGCAAAGTGGTTTTTGAATTTTACCATTCTTAAGCATCCATATGGACGTGATGAGCAATTATATCTTATACGGCGGTACATGAAAATGGGTAAACATCAATTTAATGCACAAGAAGATAATCAAATCGAAGACTATTTACGCTTAGAATTATGGAAAAAAGATAATTTTGAAAAATGGAAACAAGACCAGGAAGAAGAAATGAAAAAGAAAATGGCAGAAAATCCACGATATAAAGCTTACAGACGGTATATGAAAAACCATGGTCCAGGCCGAATTACGTTTGAAGACTAAATAACAATATATATTAAAATATTTTTGTAATTAAGTATTTAATACAACAAATTTAAAAGCAGGAATTATATAGATATATGTTATATCTTAAAACACGTATCAACGTATCAAGGTACTTGAACGGATAAACGTGAATCGATATATATGTATGTATTTATATATTAAAACTTTTTTACTATTTTGTACTGATCAAGTTTTATTGATTTTCTTTCTATAAAGCGCCGTAAAACTAACGTCGTAAATTTTTCACTATATTTATTGATTAATTGTAAATTTTAATTTAATATTTAAATGCCGTACCAAACTTTCATGTGTTATGTAAAAAAAAAATTTAATAAATGTGTATGTAAGTAAATTTATCTATTTATATTAAAGTGTTTAATTTAAATTAAAACGGTTATGTAATTTTCTTGCAATATGCCAATATTATTAATGTATTCATAAACACCCAACAGTTTATATTGACCTCTTAAGTACCGCGTGTAGTGATTTGCGAAATATTTGAAATTTGTTCAATGAACCTAACACGATACGGTCAAAACTGGTTTTCTTTCATCTTCATCATCATTGTCAAAGAATTTTTTTTTCAAAACTAACCTAAAGCAATTTTATTGATTTTGTAATAAGCGGGAGAGATAAATTCTTATTACAATTTACGTTTATTTATACAGTTGTTAAAAAATTTAAAATATTATACAATCCAAAAGAGTCAGAGCCGCTTCCCAATGAAGTGGGTTAGTATACAGTTTGAACAGCTGCACATTTTTTTTCCTTT
This sequence comes from Sphyracephala brevicornis, assembly GCA_001015235.1. NCBI lineage: Eukaryota > Metazoa > Arthropoda > Insecta > Diptera > Diopsidae > Sphyracephala > Sphyracephala brevicornis. Next base: position 13,220 of record JXPL01003662.1, on the reverse strand, counting down.
TTAAAATTTATTAGAAATAGGTGAGTAAATATATACAAACATTTGAAAACATAGATTAATATATACCAACATTTCAACTAATAAACTTTGGAAATTAAGACAATTTTGTTCTTTATATCTTGTTTCTGTTGATATATGTATATTATATTATTCATAATATATATTCAATTTTTTTTTATATTTCATGTCAGTGAATCACAATTTGTTAACGTAAATCAGATTACTACAAATATTTTTGCATAATCCTCTGGTTAATACATATCGAAAATTCTATTTCTTTTAACTTAACGGTTTTTTATTAAAAGAAAGTCACGTGAGTGAATAATATAACTTTATATAATTTATATGGATTATTCTTTAAAATAAAAAAAATTCAATTAAAATTTATTATCTCTAACTATATTTTATTATTCTAAATGTATGTATATAAATATAAATTTCACAATTAAAAATAATGAAACAAACTCAAATTTAAAAATTGTTTATCTCGACCCTATGATATATTCGCTGTTATCATCAAGATGTTCTTCATCTAGGTTTTCTTCGCTATCTATTTCAGTGATCATTTGATCTTCATTGATATCCTCCACATCTTCTATGTACTCACTAAAAATGCATTCATGAAAATCTTCATTTTTAATAATAATATTTCCAATAGCAACTTGATGTTTTAAATTTCTTGTATTTCTTTCGTGTTGTTTTATATGTGATTCTAAGTATGTCTTCTTTGTGAAACCTTTGTCGCAAATATGGCATTTAAATTTCTTCTCCCCGGTGTGTGTGCGTAAATGTACTGAAAGGACATGAGCATAAGCAAAGCTTTTGTTACAACTATTGCATTGATATGGACGTTCGCCTGTATGCGTACGTTCATGTTTAATGCGTGAACCAAAGTCAGAAAATCGTCGACTGCAAAATTCGCAGGCATATGGTTTATGGCCGGTATGCACACGCATATGTCGGCGTAATTCGACAGCGGATACAAATCCTTTGTTACAACATTCACAGGTGAAAGGACGATCATTATTATGGCGACGCATATGCGCCAACAGTGCATGTTGATATTTATAACTGTTACCGCATACTTCACAGATTTTAGGCGGTCGTGTCTCTGCATTAGATTTACGATTTCGTGTCGATACAGGTTTCAATTCCTGGTCATTTATATAGTTTTTGGGATTAACTTGTTCAATTGTTTTTATTTCAAATGGTACTTGTGATAACTTATTTTCCAATATAATGTTGTTTTGGTGTTCTTCAGCTTCAGTTTTAATTTGAACTGTTTTACATAATGGTATGTTTGTAGTAGCAATTTCAGTTTTCTTTGGACGTCCCCGCGCTTTTTTTGAATATGACTGCAGGTTCGGCTCCAGATGGTCCGTTTCAACTTCTTTCTTTATATTAATATTTAAACTAACTGCAGAATAATCAGTATCCTTATTATTTTCTTTTTTGATGTGTTGTTCTAGCATTGTGCTCGGATGTAGAAAATTTTCTTCTGGCTCCATATCATCTATGTTTTCGCCGCCATATACTTCTTCTGCTTCATAATAATCATCAAAAGAAATTTCTATATTTTCTGTTTCTTCCTCAGACTCAACAATTGGGTTAACACTATTATTTTGAAGATTTTCTTTAACACTATCAATTACATGTTCTTGTACTGCAACAGTTTTATCTTGGCTGAGATTTACATTAGTTGAAAAGTTAATTAATTTTTCCTCAGGTTTTATTTTTTTTACCACAACGTTCGGTGGTAATTTCACTTTTGAAAATTCTATGTATGCCGTTCTACTGTCAGTTTCTTCAATGGAACGAAAAACTTGACAAGCAGATTCCCATTTCTGATGAAAATTCCAAGCTGCGTTTAAGTCATTATGACAGTTCAAACAAATTTTATCTGGTAACTTTCTGTTTCGATTATTTATTGTTAACCCTGAGCATTGTCCAATTTTTTGTGATATTGTGATATTTGGTGTTTGCATATCTTCTTCATACACACATTGCATATCTTCTTCGATTTCTAAGCATATCAAACAAACAGCATTTATATCAACTACTAAAGTCATTTTTAAATCTGTACACGTAAGAATTATTTTATTAATATTTTTTACCTTTCATTTATATATAATAATTTAATCATTTATGTGGCTACCGAAGCTAATATATTTTTTAGCATGACACTTGTAATACCACATTTATTAGTGCTACCAGCTCGGAAATAATTAAAGTCAAAAATTAATGTTTGACTTGCGATGCGACACGATTGCTTTAAGCTTCTCATATATATTGTATATATGTAATATTATTATATTATTATTGAATCATATATAGAAACGATAAATAGAAGTTAATCTTAATATAGTGAAATGTACAATATGTAATATAAAAGTAATATTTATGAATTTATGTCATAAAAAAATATTTCAATATGTCATGGTTTAGGCATACCACTTTATAAAAAATCAAGAACTCTCAATATTATGATAATGACTTCTAAAATACATGAAAACTATAGGGGTATTTACTTAAGCGGGTAATCAGCCAAAGGATAAG